>PVJX010004604.1:0-93024 GCA_004027295.1 Dolichotis patagonum
AAAAAAAAAAAAAAAAAAAAAAAAAAGAAAGAAAAAAGAGAAAAGAAAAGAATATAGGTCAGAGACAGATTCAATGGCAGATGCCTGTAATCCTAACACTGAGGGAGAAAAGAGAAAAGCAAAGAGAGAAGCATTCAATAAAAAGGGCTCGGAGTGTAGCTCAGTGTGAAGGCCTTGGGTTCAATACCCACCCAGTACTGAAGGAAAAAAAAGGATCTAGGTCAGGAGTGACACAAAATAAAAAACACCGAGCACTTCTCCGGGTGAGAAGCTGTCTCACACAAAGCCAGCTTCGTGTCTCTCCCAGTGGGAGGTGGAGGCAGTGTGGGGAGAGGAAGGGAAGTCTCACCCACACTAGGCGTTCAGAACTGTAGGCCAGTTTTTCCTCCCAAGACCACCAGTGATGCAGACGCCAGGAGAGCCCGTTGTGGAAGCCCAGTGCCTGCCGCTGCTGCTCATCCCAGGCTCACGTCTCCTCCAGCCACTCGCTGGCCATTGCCCACCTAGGCCTTCTCTCCCTGCAGGCCTGCAGTGGCACCAAATAGCTCTGCAAACTCACTGGAGCTGGTGCAAGTGCAGGCTCCTTGTTCCAGCAGCAGACTTACATTCCCACAGTTTGACACCAGGTCAGGGTCTGTTACTGCGAGCAGCTGCAGGTGTGGAAGGACTCTGCCTGCTTTGATGTAACTCTCTGAAAGTGGTCATTTTGAAGATGAGAATCCGGTCTGGTGATTGTTATGGCTCTATCTGAGTGGGATCCCCCTGCCAGAGCTGTTTCCTGAGATCCGTGGCCAGTAGGTCAGTGATGGTGGAGTGCGGGGACAGAAACATGGGCCACATGGTGCCCACGTGGAGCCTGGGAGGAGCGGCTGAGCACTGATGTCTGCAGTGACCCCTGACACCGTGGGGTGGTGCAGCTATGGAACTGGGCCTGTGTACCAACCTCAGGAACACACCAGGGCCTGATCTCCTCCTGCATGCCTCCACAGGAGCAGCCTGGTCTACGGAACTGTGCACTAGAGGAAGGGATTGAAGGGCAGGGATATGTAGAGACAGTGTGGGACTGCAGACTGGCCAAGAGAGAACGGGAACGATGGCAGAAGCTGCTGGTGAGAACCGGTGTGCTGGGCTGCACAGAGAATGACCAGTGGGACTGTGTGGGTCACAGGGCGATGCCTCCCAGTGCTGGGAAAAGATCAGGTCAGCAGCCATCCTTGTAGGACAGGAAAGCTGATACCCCTGCGTGCAGGACAATCAGATGCATCGTGCTGGGGCGGGAGGTGCCTATGGGCTGGGAAGGGGCAGTGAGGCCTGTTTCTGAGGTGCCCTGCAGCCTGGTGTCCCCACAAAGTTCCTCTCTGGTGCCTCCAGCTCTGCAGTCCTTACTCTTACTCTTCAAACTGGGAGCCATGCTTTCCTTTCCTGCCCACCAGCAGGGTCACCACAGAAGTGGCTCCCCTGGAATGTGCTCCCCAAAAGGGTAGGAGGGCTTTTTCTTTTGCTTTTATTTTTTTTCCATACATATGAACATGTAGTATTTTTGGTCACTATGTTCCCTATGTAACACACTTTACATAGTGTATTTCAAAAAGGGAGGAGTTGTTTTTATTTAATTTCTTGAGATGCAGATTTATTGTGTTGCCCAGCTGGCCTGGTAGGATTGGGTTCACACAATCCTCTTGCTCCAGCCTCCAGAGAAGGAATTTTTACCCATTGTCAAGATGAATCATGAAAGAGCTTCTACCCCTCAGCTCTTTGATCTAGGAGCTGAGTCTTCTGGCAAATGTGAGCCACTTTCCACTCTCTGCTTTGCCAGTGAACAGAACAGAGCCTGTGCCCAGCCACACTGCTAGCTTCCCCACGTGGCTTCCTCCCGAGTGACACCCCTCACACAGGTCATAAAGGCAGAGCTGGACTGAACAGACCATGGCCTCCTCGCTCCTCACAGGTACCCCCTGGGAGAGGTCCCAGGGACCTTCTGCCACTGTGCAGGTGAGGTGAGGACAGTGAATGACATGGGAGATGAGACGCATGCGTACCCACTCTTCTGCCACCTAGGCATCCAGGGCACGGGCAGTGCGGGGCTCTGCACTTAGACGCAGCCAGTGCGGTGGTCACAAGCAGGGCTAGCTCCACCTTCGCTCCAACCTTTGCTCCTCACAGAGCAGTGCAGCTGCAAGAGCTGAAACTGACATTTGAAACCCTTTTCTTGTCCTTTGTAACAGGGGCCCTACCCTGACCCTCATTCCACAGCCTGGGGCTGGGTGAGCAGCAGGGAGTGAGCTCAGTGGCTCCTGTGTATGCACTGCTTCCCGAAGCTGACTCTGCATCTGACCACTGGTTCTCCTAGGAGCGCAGCTGCGCCTGCTGTGAACTGCGTGTGTGCGGGTTTTTAGGCGATGCTCATGTAGCAGTGGAAGTAAAGTACACAATGCCACAATAGAAATAAAGTGCACAATGAATGTAGTATACTTGAGTCACCCCAAAACCAACCCCCACCTTGGCCCAGGTGCACAGAAAAGTTGTTCATGAACCCGGTCCCCAGTGCCTATGTTGGGGACAGCTGACTTACACATTCGCATTGCTTAGAGACCTTCTGCAGAAACTGACATGCCTTTGCCATTTCTCAGGTGTTTCTCTTCTCAGCTGACCTTCAGTAAACGCTTACTTTCCTGTACTGTGTTTTCTCATTTTTAACAAAAAGGAGCTGTAGACTTGGGAAAAGGTTTATAGACCTGGGAAAATACTTCAGAAGCATGTGGCCATGCTTTTCCGGCTGCATGTGCCTTGTGCTAGTATCTTAACCCTCACTTCTCCAAGGAGGAGATTGCCCTTGGTACAGAGTTATGCAGAGATCTCTGTTACCCAGGAAAACAGAGAGGGAGCAGGAACTGGGTGTGGAGCTAGCAGGGGGTGTTCTGTCCCCTCTGTACATCTTGACAAAAGGGAGGAGAGAAAAATATCTTCAGGTCACAGAATTTCAGGGTTGGCCTGAACAACAACAACAACAAAAATCCCTGCAAATTTTTAAACTGTTCCTGGTGATTCTATTTTGATAGCATCGCTGGTGTTATTTTTAGGCTGCTGGGCATGTGCCATGGGACACTGTGGGGTCAGGTGTGAGGGAAAAGAAGTAGCTGATACTGTGTCCGGACCACGCTAGAAAATGACTGCAGCTTTGAGGACCTAAAGCAGCAGAGAGGCCAAATGTCCAAAATCTGGATCTTCCCAGGGCTGGTCCTGTTTGGAGACTTTCAGGACTGTTTAAGGTTTTGTGAGTCTTTTGAAGTAAGTTGTCTGTAGTTATTGTCTCTCCTTATGTCCCGCCAGGCATGGAGCCCCTGTTCTTTACACTGAGCTGAGTCCCCAGCCCTTATTTTTTATTTTAAGACAGACTCTTGCTAAGTTACCCAGCCTGGGCTTGATCCTCCTGCCTCACCTTCCCAGAGGGGGCTACCTCCGTGTGCTACCAAGGATAACTAGGGTGCTTTTGCTATCCCAGTTTCTTATTAGTTATGCTACATGTTCACCTTACTAAATTTTTTAAGAAAAGAAGCGAGAAGAATCTCTTGGTTGCTGGCATTCTGAAGGCCATGTCCAGCTGTGGATTTCTGACCCCTGCTCCTTGGTCCCCAGCCAGGCTGGAGGCCAAGCAGGCACGACAGACACCTATGCTTGCCTCATGCAGCTCTGCCACATGCTTCAGCCCCAGCCTTGGTAGAGAAGCGGGGACGAAGCAGAACAAGGGCTGTCTGCTGCTCAGGTTCAGTGAGTGAGAACCGAGTGGGTGGAGGACACTCACAGAGGGAGCCTGCAGGTGGAAGTCTGGTGCTGTGGGCAGCTTCCTGTGGTTAGTGGCACTCTAGCTGTACCACGTCTGTACTGGAACAGAGAGTCAGCACTCAGTGAAAGCTGGCAGTTACTACCTGAAGTCATAGCACTTAGAAATCTACAGATGATCAGGCTATGATGGCACATACCTGTAAATCCAGCATTCTGAGAGACTGAGGCAGGACGATTGCAAACTGAAGTACTTAGACTCAAAATTCTAAAAAGGGGGTGGGGGTGGAGCTGTACCTCAGTGCAAAGACCCTGGGGTCAGTTCGCAGTAGTACTGGGGGCATCTACAAATGAGCAAATAGATATTCTGTACTCTTGCACACTGTAATCCCAGCACTCAGGAGACTGATGCAGGGAAATCACCAGTAGGTTGAGACCAACCTGGGCTAAATAGGGAGTCCAAGGCCAGCGTGAACTACATAGTGAGCCCCTGACTCCAAAAAAAATTATTTATTTTCTACTTGAAGGAAAAATATACTACCCTAAATTATAGGTGGAGCTAAGGAGGCAGAGGGCTGGCCTCTGCTCCTGCCTCAGCTACACTTGCTCCACGCAGTGCCATCCCAGTCAGGGCTCCTTGGCTGCCCCACAGCCAGGGCCACAGCTCGGGCCAGAGTCTTGTCCTCACCTGTGTCAGAGGCCCCGCTGCTCTGGTCTTGCCTTTACCTTCTCGAGCTTCCATCTATTTCCAGTAAAGCAGCTTGAGTCGCAAATAGAGGAGGCAGAGCTGTCCAAACACTCCAGAGGTAACTTCCGTTCTCTGCAGTCACATCAGGACACCTCTGCAGCACCACTCAGCTCCCCGTTCAGGCCCTGCTGGCTAATCCACAGCTTTTGCACACGGACCCGTGCTTCCCTCCCAGGGACTCTTCAGGCTGTTGTCCACGTGCCTCATGTGCTGTGAGTCTTTCTACCTGAAGGCTGTTTCAGTGAAAGCTGGCAGCCCCTAGCCACGCACACTCAGCCCTTCCTCCACCCCCCCCATCCCATGAACTCGGCCCACTCTTTCACTGCTGTCTCCTCTGTTACCCTGACCCCGTACACACAGCCAGCTCTCCACCAGCTTCCCTCTGGACACACATGCCAACCACTGTGCCTTTCACCAGCTCACACAGAATGTGTTTTTCTTATTTTCTTTGTGTGTTGTACTCTGACCTTCAAATGCCATAAGACTGGAAGTTTTCTGGTCTTCTTCCTAGATGTGTCCTCAGTTCTCAGAACACTGGTAATATTCAGTAAAAATTCAGTGTTTATTGAGTATGCAAATGAATAAAGGAGTCAACAAAACTGATTGCAAAAATTTATTCGGTGTGTGCTAAGCTGATTTTTAGTTAGATTTATAACCAAATTCTTTGTTCAAGTTGAAAGTATGAAAGTAAATGAATGAAACTGATCTCAAAAGAAGTTCAGAAATTATTAAACAAGACAAATTATTAAAATACAAATTATATAAAACAATAATTGAATCATAAATCCAAAAGTTAGTGCCTATTAAAAAGGAAAAAGCTTTACATTCTGTCCCCTGATAAATATAACCAAGAAAAGAGTAAAAAAGCAAAACTAGAACCATATTTTAAGACACTTCAGGTCAGAGGGAGATTAAAAACTATTTAAAAATCCAGATGTGACAGTGTATATCTGTTATCACAGGACTCTGGGAGGCTGAGGCAGGAGGAACACAAGTTCTAGTCCAGCCTGGTAACTTAGCAACCAGTAAGTCCCCATCTCAAAATTAAAAAAGGGCTGGGGATGTCACTCAGTGTGGGCATCTAAGCTGATTCATGTCATAGCTCCTATGAGTAGTGCTGTAATAAGAGGGGAATGCAAGTATCTCCGTGGTATGCTAATTTTGTTTTTTAGTGAAATATACGTAAGAGTAGCTAGATCATATGGGAGCTTCCATGCTGCTTTCCAAGGCTTTTCTTTGGGATCATAAAGACTTGGTATTTACTAATGAAGTTCCCTGAGAGTTCAAAGAGCAAATCCTGCACTAGATAACCCCATGCTACCAGCTGTAACTTTTTAATAATTAACATGCAATAAATAACTGTTGATCAAACTATATGCATACTTTAGACCCATTGCTAGTGTTACCTTAATGGAACTACGAAAGAATTCCCCCCAAAATTAGCATACTCTATTCATTAATATTTAACATCATTCAGAATTTCTGGTTTAAAGTATTAACATGGAAATAATCTTAAGAAAGAGACACAATATTTCCCTGTTGTAAACAATGTATCAGTACTTATCTACAAAACCTAGAGAATGGGTTGAAAGTATTTTGAGTAGCTGAAACAATGTTGCAAGGTGAACAAATACAAGGCAAAAGCAGATCTAGCTGGAAGGCTCCTGTCTGAGAAGGAACAGTTCTGAAGAGGAAACTGTCAACTGATGATGAAAATATTCTCTAGGAGAATTAGCTTGGGTGCTGCAGTTTGTTCGCCAGCCTAACCAACAAGACTTATCTATGCAATAAAAGTGACAAAGACTCATGTTTCTGGCTTTCCCTCATGTCTGGACAGCATCTTCCTGGACAGCTCCTTCCTTTATCCATGCTGCCCTGCCTTGTCCCTTTCTGGTTCCTTGTACTTCCTGTCTCAGGTGTGCCTGGCTCTCCCAGTCTACCAGGACTGGAGAAGGAGAGAGCCTTGTGCAATTGTGAAATGTATATGTGCTTTGGCTTTTGGAGCTGTACATGAAAGTTGGTAATGGGAATGCCGTGGTATAAAAAGCAAGTGTGAGTGACAGGATGTATGTGAGATTCTTGTGTTTGTCAAGAAAATACTGTTAGCAAGGAGGACCTTCATTGTGTACTGAGAGGACTTCGTTAATTAGGCAGGAGTTTATTTGTTTGTTTTTGCAGCACTATGAATTGAGACCAGTGCTATATTCCTAGCCATTTTTATTTATTTTACTTGTATTTTGAGATGGGGTCTTGCTGCTTCTCTGGCTGGCTCTTATTTATATTAGTCTTTCATTTTCCCTCCACTTTCTGCCTCCATTTCCAGGGACCTCTTTTGGCAGAGAGTTCTGTTATGGGTTGTATCTACATGTCTCCCAAAGCCTCTCATGGCCATAGGTGGGGCTTTTTCAGAGGTAGCTGAATCTGAGTGTCTAATGATTCATGGTGAAGTGCCAGGAGTAAGAGTGGCTGATTACTAAATCAGTCCTCTGATTGGTTTGGCACTGCTGTAATCTTGGTAGCCTGGATACAATATAACAGGCAGAAAGAGGCTTGTCTTGTCTCTCCTTGCTTTGTTACCTTCTGCCCACCATGAACCCTTTCTCCTCTGCAATGCTTCTCTGCTGTGCCACCCTGTCTTGGAGCTAGCTGATTAGGGACCAAAATCTCTACAAACTGTGATCTAAATAAACTTCTCCCTTTAACTTTAGATGTCAGATATTTTGTCTCATCAATGAGAGAAAAATAACAAAGACTTATTCTCTCATTGCTGAGACAGAGGTTTTCTGTTTGCATTTTGTTTTATTTCTTGACTTTTTTTTTTTTTTGCATATGGAAAGAATTGTTCTCATCCTGCATCTTTGCTCACTGCTTTGGTTTCGATTCCTATGTTTGTCCTACTCTGCTGTATGTTTCTGATCTAAACCACACTGCCATTTGTCTTTAAGAATGAGTCATCCGGGCAGAGTCATTTAAAATCTTTCAGGTTTTGCTTATTTGTGATATGGAGCTGAAATGGAGCTTACGGTTTTGATTCAGAGTCACAGTGCCATAGAGTCATGTGTGTCTCTGAAGTTAGAGCCACACACTTGGCCTTGCTTCCTGCCTTGACTTCCCCAAGTGAAAATGGCCTCTCAACCTAGTCACACAGGCCCTTGGTTTTCCATCTCTGTGAGGCCTGAATGGTGACTCAGCATCTTGTTGAGCTCTGCTTTTGGTCAGGTGAGCAGAAGTCTGGACCATGCGTGTTTCTGAGAGCCATTGCTTCACTTAGCAGGCTGTATCCTGCCTTGTGGCTTCCGTCCTATGGGGCCTTGGCTACGCACTGTGTGGGGACAGCACCTTCCCTGCTGCCCTTCTCCTTAGCCCACCCTTTCCAGCACATTCCCTCCCTGTGGTCGTATTTTTTTTCACCGAAAGATGCATGTTCTTGACAAATGCATGATGCAGCCTCCTCCTCTCTATTGTTCCCTTTATGTTCTAAATGCCTCTCTGTACCAGCTTTAGTGGAATACACCTGTAATCCCTGCTCTCTGGGATCCAAAAATAAAGAAGAGCTGGGATGTGGCTCCTTGGGAAGGCCCTGGGTTCAACCCCAGTACTCTGCTCCCCAAGCCTCTCCGCCTTCATGTTCACATATCTTAATGCCATCCCACCAGCTCCTGGCAGACTCCATGCATCATGATTGCAGGGTGGATGTGAGTGGCCACACCTGGGCACCCTCTGGACACAGCTGAGCTGCACCCTACCCCTACCCCAGGGAGTTGACCCTGGTCTTCAGAAGTGGGGGCTTGACCAGATGGCAGCCAGATCCTCTTGTTCCAGCAGAAGGAAGTGTGCTCCTGATGTGGTAGAAACGGAGCCCAAAGCCAAATCACCATCCATCCTCCTTCAGTCAGAGAATACCTGCCAGGAGCCAGATACTGTTCAATTCCCAAAGGACACCAAGATGAATCCTCTCCTCTGCTCATGTGCAGAAAGTTCAGAACAAATCATAGGAAGCTGAGCAACGTGGCACAAGCCTGCAATTCCAGCACTCTGTGAGGCTGAGGCAAGAGAATCACAATATCAAACCACAGTATCACAATATCAAATCACAATATCACAATATCAAACTGGCAACTTAGCCAGTTCAGGAAATCCCATCTGAAAGTAAAAAATAAAAATAGGGCTGGGGATGTAGCTTATTTCAAAGACCCTGGGCTCAATCCCTAGCACAATTAATAATCAAATAACTTTGACATCATCCCACACTGTGCTGGGTGCAGTGTGGCTAGCACACACATGTCTCTCTGGGTACCAAGTCCCTGGGAACCCTGCTACCACTGGGAAAGGGTAGTGGGCTGCTGAGGCTGGTGACTTTGATCAGGAGAATGGGCATAGCCAGATGAGAAACCAGGCGAGGCTGGTGCGCTGATGGGGAGATAGGCCTGCAACCCAGGAGGATGAGAGGCTCTGAGTCAGTGTGCAAGGCAGAGCTCACAGGGCCTAGCAAGTTAAGCTTGTGCAGGCCGACATCTGTAAGAGACCAAACAAGGCAAGATGGTGATGTGGGGCTGGACGCTGATGGTCAGGAGCCTGTCTGTGTGTACATCAGGCATCACTCTGGGAGTTGGATACAGACAGGAGGAAGCACAGCCTATCATTCAGGGTGGATGGTGGTGCCAGCTGGGGTCATGGGCAGCAGCAAGGAGCAGGAAGTCCAGCCATGCGAACTCAGGGAGCTGCTGTCATGAGGCCAGGAGAGATAACTGGAGGGCCACCCTGGGATAATGACTGAGTCTCTCCCAGACCGCTGCTATTGCCTCTCCTGCTCCTCCTGTCCTCTCCTACCCTGGACACCTCTTCACCCAAAAGCACCTGGGTGGCCTAAAACGGGGTTGCATGCATCCAGGATGCTGGGCTGCCAGGTGCTGAGGGTGCCACCCAGAATGGCATTGTTGAAGAAAGGCTAATACATTCCCATTGGTCTCCACTGACCCTGGAGGCCTGTGGATCCTGCAGAGACCACAGGTACTATGGGTGAAGGAACCAAAGGACTCCATGTCACCGGGGGACAGAGGGTAACCAGCCAAGAATGCACACAACCCAGAAGGGAAGCTGGTCACAATTGTCGCCAAGCGTGCTTACAATGAGACGCATCCTTCTCTGCTTGGACTCCCCTGCTTTGCTGTTCTGTTGGGAAATGACTGATTTCCCATCTGCATAGTATTTGGAAGCCCTGACATGGAACAGGAAGTACCTGGCCCTCCACTCACACTCATCCTGTCTCCCAGGAGAGGGGCGTCTACCACCAGCGTCCCCAAGTAGTGCTCTATGTACTTCCTGCCCCCTGTCACATCTGAAGAGCTCTGACTGTCATCCCCTGGCTCCTGTGTCCCCTGTGCAGAAAGTCCCTCCTCACTGACTCTCATCCCCATCCTCTATGCTTTTCTTTGACCCTCTTGGCCACTGCACACTCTCCCCTTTTCTTCAGGACCTTGCATCTATCTGCTGAGGTTCCGCATTTACCTTGTGCTAGGTTGCTGTTAGCAGTGGGAAATTCAGAGCTTTGTTCCACTGCAGAAGGAGGCCATGTGCTCCAAGTGCCCACACCCCTACCTGGAGTCCACACCTCAGTCTCTCCTGTGACCATGCTGCCCAGGTCAAGTACACGTGGGGCCTTGCTGGACACAAGCTCTGGGCCAGGTGGTGGCGTCCAGATGCTGAACCTAGCACTCCTCTCTTGAGCTCCTGTTCTCAGCCAAATCTTCTCCTGTGTGTCTGTCCCCACCCATGAATGTGCTCCCCAGTTTCCACCTCACTGCTCCCTCACTGTGAATCTGTTGGTCACCACCTGACCCCTCATCTACTCCTGAGTTGCTTCTTGCCTACTGCCCTGGGACTGGCTGAAACCACTGGAAAAGGAGCACAGGAGCCCCAGACACCACAGCGCAGATCCACAGTGCTCCTCTGATGGCCATCTGCCCTCGCAGCATGCCCGGCCTTCTCCCATCTTTAGTTTCTCCCTGGCCCTGGACACTATGACACATAGCCTTGCTCCCACTGTTAGCCCCTCCCAGCCACCTTTGCATCCTCCTCATCTGCCTTAAATGTGCTCTGCTTCTCCTGCCTTGAGTGTTGCCCGTTCCCGCAACTTTCTCCCCAGCTGTCACCCTGGCCCCTCTGCACAGCTGCCCAGTGATGTTACTCACACTCATGGCTCTGAAACAGTGCTGCCTCAACCCTCACACATCCAGTGCAGATCTGGAACTTTTATCTCCCTGCCCATCTCCTGTCCTAGCCACCTCCTTGGAGACCAGAAACCAGGCATCTTCTTTCCAGGTCCTGCTTCCACCCTCGTGCACCCACACCAAGTCACACAGGCTCAGTCCTTGGCTACATCTCCCCACTCTCCCTCTCCTGCTCTTCATTTCCTCTGATATTCACAGTCACTCATCCTCTCCTGCCTGTACTGTTTCAACGGCCTTTTTAAAAAAATTCTTAACTTTTTACTTGTGTAAGGCAGTAGGGATCCAGATATGAATAAACCCCAATCTCAGTCCTTGAGAAACTTGTGGCCATGGCTGGTGGCACACCAGGGACACAGCTGCAGAGACTAGCAACAGCACCATCTGAGAGTCACACGGATGCAGGGTGGGGCAGGTGTGAACATCCTGGGCACCATGGGCTGTGGAGACCTTTCTCCTGACATGCCATGAGTTCTCAGGATCTGATGCACGTGGTTTAGAGATGCAGGATGCCTTGCTCTGGAGTGGTGTCTGTCAGGAGAGAGATTATTATTCAGCTAAAGAATCAGAGGGGATTTGCAGAGCAAAACAGAACCCAGCCCCCACACCACGCTGACCAGGGCAGCTTCTGTGGTGTGCACATGCTTTGCTCAGGCCTGGGTCTGTGCAGAAGCACCCAGCCAAAGCAGGTTCAGACAACCAAAACACCAGACCTGAGTAGTGGGCTGTAAAAAAACCTTGAGAGAGAACCAGTGGGGGGCTCTAGCTCCTGTTACCTTCACCACCACCTCCCCAGGGTCCTGCAGTTGGGGCCTCAGCCTGCACCCCAGGTCCCCACCTGTAGAAGAGGCTCTCTGGCAGCCCCTTGGACCCAGTATGTGGCCACCAGGACCTCTCTTTCTGGGGCCTGGGCGCTCCCTGGCCTGAAGGGATGCCAAACCAAGGTTTGCAATGATGATGTCTGCTGCGCTGTGTGCTCCAGGGTGTTTGAGCTGGCTGGTGACTGGGCCCGGGGATAGGGACCAGCCTGTCCTCCCAGCTCTGCCCACCGCAGGTGGCATGTGACTGTCCTGACTATGGCTGCTGAGCTCTGCTCCAGCTGCCTGCAAAGACAGCTCACTGTGGCACTCCAGTGTGAGATAAGCGTGGCCAGTGTCCTACCCACTGCCACCTGCACCATGCTCCCTGTGGTCTGTCCCCACGGTGGAACCCATGCCAATGAGGTTGGAGCCTGTTGTTGCTCTTACTTGGGCTCTATCCTGGTCCCACTCAGTTCTCTGGACATACTGGGTTCCTCTTTTATTTTTGTTTCTGTTTTCACAGTCCTGGGGATTGAACCTAGGGCCTTCACACTGAGTTACATCCCCAGCCCTTTAGAGTCTCTGTAAAGTTGCCCAAGCTGGGTTGGAGCTTGTGCTCCTGCCTCAGCCTTTCAGCATCCTTGATGTATGTTCACTCAGTAAGTGACCCAGTAAAGCCCAGGGTGCTATGAGTGTGCCATTTGTGCTTACGCATTGTCATCTTGCTTTCCAGGAGCCCAGCAGCTGGGGCCGCCATACTACACTGACCCCGGAGGACCAGGTGTGAATCCTGTTGGGAACATGGCAGTAGCTTTCCAGGTGCAGCCTAACTCTCCCCAGGGCTGCATGGCCTACCCGCCCCCTCCTTCCTACTGCAGCACGCCACCACCCCCCTACGAGCAGGTGGTCAAGAACAAGTAGGCCACTGCACTGCCAGGGTGGCCCACAGGTGGACTCCTCTCCTCTCCTCTCCTCAGAGCAAGCACAGCTCCCTCTCACGTTCCTGTGGAGGACATGTCTGAACCACATTGTGTCTCTTCTGTTGCTTCCGTTTCCAACATGGTCTGTGCTCTACAGCGTAGTGACTGTCCCTGAAGGTGGCAGTGAGAGAGACTGAGAGGATGGGAGGATGGAGAGTCAGGATGCAGCAAGGCTGCTGCAGGGGGTCATCCATCATGCCTAGGGATGGCCCCTCAACACTCTTCCATCCCCATCCATGTCCTACAGCCAGGCCTCCTCTGCATAGACCAGGGACCGCTCCCATAGCAAAGGAGGATGGGTGGGCCAAGTCAGCGTCTCTGTTTCCTATGACCTGAAGGCCACAAGGAAGCCCTTCGTGCCAGACCTGGACTGTGTCTGGGGGCTCTTGGTCTGTGCATCTGTGGTGGTGCCTGTGCCCTGTCCTGTGACCCTGGGATTGCAGCCCATGGCTCCCAACACCCGGTCCCTGGGCTGCAGAGGTGGGAGACTGAATGGCCATAGGTTGTCCACAGGAAGTCATGTTGGTGGGGAGAGGGGCCAAGGCACAGCCAATGGTGGGAGCCTGTGCAGACCATGCCTGTGCCCTGGGCTGCTATGTGGAGAAGCTGGGGAGCTTGCTGAGAAGATGGGAGAGTGGGTGCAGGCATGGTGGCTCTGGCTATGTCATTAAAACTATCAGGAAGATGTGGTAAGACACGCAGATCCCCACAGAAACTACCCTTCACCCTTGGACCCCTCAGTAGTCGCAGGAGTTGCTGACAGGCCAGAGGTTTGTCCCCTGTGTAGTTAGTCGTGTGAGTGTGGACGTAGAGCAGACAGAGCTGGGACAAGGTCATGTGTGGTGTGAGCAACATGACCGAGACACCGCGGAGCACTCTGTGTGATGCTGCAGGGAGTGCAATGGGGTGATTGCTGTTCAGATGGAACTCCTGGGAGTCTCCTGGGAAACTGTCACTCGTGTAGCCAGAGGCTCCTGGTTGACCAGAAGTTTCCATCCCCTTAGGTGAGAGGCTACTGTTGTTTTCTGCCAGGGGTAGGATTGAACAATGTGGACTTGGCGACAGGAACCAGGGGGAGCCCCAGGGAACAGCCTGGTGGAGCCGATGCTGCGGCCTGGGCCTAAGTGCCCGCCTTGTTGACCTGACCTCTGTCCCCTGCCTGTCCTTGATTCCATTGGATAAAACCACAAAGCACAACGTCTGGTGTTTACAACCACAGAGTCCCATCAGCTCCTTCCTCCGGGGCGTTTGTTTTGCATTATTAATGTCAATTTCTCCCTTTACTTTTTTAAATAAAGAAGCACAGTGAGAGCTGCCCCTGGTGGTAGACCAGTCACAGCTGAATCAGGCACCAAAGGCCTGAGCTTTGTTCAACTTTTTGATAGCGAATGCTCTTAAGAGACTGAACCCCAGGGCGGGCGCACGCATTTTATATTCCGTGTGGGAAGCGTCGTCCCCATGGCACTGGCCCGAGTCCCATGCCTATGGCGTCTCCTTTGCTGTGTGTAACCGCCCTGCAAGGCTGGCGGGTTGGAGAGGCTCAGGCGGATCTGTGCATGCTCTTCCTGGGTCACATGTGGGTCGTGTTGCAGTTTTTGTCCTCTTTTGATAGAGTCTTGTTTCCTATGTATGCAGAATAAAGACAATTTGGTCACATCTTTTGATAGAGTCTTGTCTCCTATGTATGCAGAATAAAGACAATGGTCACAATTTGGTCTTTAACTGTTCTGCTGGGAAGCAAATGAGACACAGTGAGGCTCTGGGGTTCTTGGTGGGGAAGATGTGGGGTCCTGGGCTCAAGGCAGGGGCCACATCCAGGCCAGGCAGCATTGTTCAGGAGAAGACACAGCATTCACCAACTTGCCCCAAAGAAAACCATCTGAGAGGAGCTGGGAGGCAGGCCTTGCATTCACAACTGGAACAGGCATTGGTCAAGAGAGGTGTGGTTCTGCTCTCCTTAAGCAGGTAGCATTTGCTTGAAAATTCCACTCTGAACATAGGCCAGGGAGTGGGCATTAATAGTCCCAACTGTTGCGGAGGCTGAGGCAGGAGAACTTCTTGATCCCAAGTGTTAGGGCCAGTGTGGGCAATACAGCAAGATTCATCTCAAAAAGAACAGGAAAACCAGCTCCTACACGATCAAACACTGTTCTTTTCACCAGCACCACTGAAGGCCGCGTTGCTGCAGGTTAAGTTGTGTGTTAGGTGAATCGCTTGATGGTGTTCACGTTTGTGAAGAAGAATTTTATTCTACCTCTGAAATGCCTGCCTCCAAACCTGAAGCCTCCCATAAAAGCCTTCAGTGGACTGAGCTGATCCTCCTAGTGTCACCTGGGGATCGCCCTCACCTGCTGGTGTTGGAGCCCTGTGTTCTTCAAATCCTCCGCAAGGCACGCGCACCCCTCTCCCCAGCCACTCTCGAGGGTCTGCACCCACATTCGGCAGTCACTTCTTCCACGTGTGCTCACCAGCAGCCAGTGCAGCAGACTCCTGACCTTTGCTTGTGTGTGATACTGGTCTGTTGTTAACAGAAGATTTGAAATGACCCATTTCATGACAAAACTAATGTGGGTGCAGGTGCTGTTCAGAGTAATGCAGAGATGTGAAGTGGCTTTAAGACTACAGAAAGCCACCAGGCATGGTGGCACACAGCTGTGGTCCCCAGTGACTGAGGAGGCTGAGGCAGAAGAATCACTTAGGCCTAGGAGTTCAGTGGGAGTGACACAGGAAAACCTGCTATGATAGAAAAGTCTGAAAATGAAATAAAAGACCAGTTTATAAACACGTCAGCCCTGGCAGCGGGTGGAGCCTGAGGGGCTCCTCAAGGTGTGCAACCACAAATTAGAACGTTATTTTCCCACTTCGAGACACTTTGCCAAGAATAATTTAAAACAAAAGCTTAAGTGAGTTTACATGAACACCCATGGAAGCATGGCCCAGCTTCTGCAGCTGTTCTTTCTGGTAGTTAACAGCACATAAAGCAGAGCATGGCTCCTGGACTCTCCACATGCTGCGTGTTAAAGCGCCAGAGCCCCTCTGCCCATGGAACAAGGAAGTGGCCTGTATGGGAGCTTCAAATACAGTTTGTCCTTGCACTGAATTCCACCCTCCTTCCTCTCTCGGGACATTCTCAGCTCCCTAACACTGTTGCACTCCCAGCCACCAGGCCCAGGGCTGCTCAGCCCTCAGAGCACCACCCTGGCCGGGGCTTTGCTGGCCGCCTGTGCTGGGCCCACTGCCCCCTCACAGTTCAGATCTGGGTGCTCGTTCACCCCCAGAGGTAGTGTCCAGCAGAGCCCAGGGCTGTTGCCCATCTCAGGGATCCTTAAAGCCCTGCACCCCAGCAAGACAGGTGAAGATCTAACCTCAGACACCTCAGCCTACCCCTGTGCCTCTTACTTCCTTGGCAGCTCACATTACCTCCAGAGACCTAGAGGAAGCAGGCGGCCCCAGGGACCCTTTTGCTTAAAGGTGTTTTACTCTTCAGACTTTAAATGCAAATTCAGAAAAGCTACGTTCAGTTTGTTTCCTACCTAGCGTGCTGCCTCTGGTTACTTGCTCAGGAATGGGTCTTGAGACTAGGCTGCTCGGCTCTTGTCTCTGCTGTAGTGCTCCTGGAATCAATGGAGCAAGCAGAACGGCTCCAGGGTCTTTGGCAGCCTCTTTCCCATCTGGTCACTTTCCCCCAGGAAAGTGGGAGCTGGGGTCATGACTTGTGGTGGCAAACTTGTGGTGGCTGCCTTTTATCTGTCCTGCCTAAATTTCACTCAAGAAGTCTGTAGCAATTGTCAAGGTGAAAGTACAGGATACACGAAGGCAGGTGGGAACCATGGAAGCCATGCCTGGGTGCTGGAAGTGGCTGGGAGGAAAAGCTGCTCCACAGCCAAACCCCGCCCAGCCAAGGAGATCAGAGACCGGAAATAAAGAACAGGAGGAGCAGCCATAGCAGTGCTCAGGTGCTGCCCTACCTGTGCTCCAAACGAACGGCTGCAGGAAGAGGCTGCTCTGCCCCTAAGGCTCCCTCAGAACATTTGCAGGTGAGCTGTTTGGCATCATTTCCTGGCTTGAAGGTTTAAACAATTGCTAAGCTCTCAATTAAATGGTTCATGGTTCAGAGCTCCCCCGACCCCTATAGTTCCCAGACCTCTGCTCACCTTCATTGTCTGTCTGGTGTGTCCACAGTGGGCCATGTGTTAAAGGCTTAGTCTCCAGGGTGAGGGTGGAGCCTTCCAGTCACTGGGGCATGGCCTTGAAGGGAGCAGTGTATTCCAGGCCCCTTGCTTCCTTTTTCTCCCACCACTGGCCATGAAATAAACCACCTTACCCCCACCCACTCTCCACGTACACGTTTCTACTAGGATGTACTGCCTCCATGTGGGACAGAGCCAGGGGACTGAAATCTGCCAGACTGAAAGTTGAATAAACCTTTGGTTGGTTATCTTGGGTATTTGTTTCAGCCATGAAAAGCTGATTAGTGTGGTCCCTGTGCAAGGCCAGGGGGAGATCCTGTGCAAAGTGGACCCTCAGAGACCTGGGAGTGAGGAAGACCCCCTCCTCCACTCCCAGCACCACCTTCAATATGTTCTCTGGAACCAGAGAAATGGAACAACTTTACTAGCCTCCTCCTCTGTGCTCCCCTGGGCTCTGTACCCTTTTCCATAGAGGATCATCTGCTATTTAGAATGCTTTGTACAAAGTAAGACTCCTGATCCCTCTTTCTGTTACTAAGTAGGAGAGAAATAATCCCTTTATTTTGACACCTTCAGTCATCCTTCAGACCATGATTGTGCAAAGAAGGAACTGAGGGTGTCACATACTTCACCTCCATGCTACAAATCAGTGCTGTTGTCCTTGTGTGCCCAAGTCTCATCCTGGTTTGCTGGCCCCAAGGCAGAAATGGCATGGCAGAACTCTCTCTCTCTCTCTCTCTCTCTCTCTCTCTCTCTCTCTCCCTCTCTCCCCCCTTCTCCCCCTCCCTTCTTCCCTCTGCCAAGAGATCTGCTCTGCCGTAAGCTCCCATCATGATGTACTGTCTTTTCCACAGGCTCAGAAGCACTGGCACAAACTCATCATGGACTGAAAGCTCTGAAACTGAGCCAAAGTAACCTTCATTCCTCATAATTGATATCTCAGGTGTTGTCACAGTGGCAGAAAGCTGAATGAAACAGATGGACTGTGCTGCAGTATCCCTTCCTGTGCCCTTGTGCATGTGTAGTGGGCACAGTGGTGATTACCAAGACTGCAGCCCCCAGCACACCCCAGAGGAAGGTAGCAGGATTAGAGATGGTCGTGTTGCAGCCCCCTGAGGGAGCTCCTTCTGACACCAATGTACAGATCATGGCTTTGATCTGGGTAAGGGGCTGTGTCCTGTGCAGGTGCTGAGGGCATAAAGAGGAGGAACATTGAGGCAGGATCTATCTCTAGCAGTGCCAGCCATGCTGCAGAGGGGCCACCTGGACTCCAGGAGTCACAGACTGTCCAATATCAGAAGCTGATGCATCCTCTGCCACAGAGCAGTATTCAGAGTACACCCAGGAACAGACTGACAGCGAGCACAGAGCTGTGAAAAGAGCCAAGTCATCCCGAGGGAAAAGGCCATGGTGTGGATGCGGCTCATTGCTATGTTGGAAGCATGGTCCCCTGTGGGAGATATGAGTCTTTAAGAGGTGGGAGGCCCCTGGACACTGCCCTGGAGAGGTTAATTAGGCGAGAGCAAGCTGCCCCACCCCAGCTCTGGCCTCTCCCTCTCTTCCACAGTGCTATCCATGAAACCCTCGTCCAGGCCAAGCAAATGGAGCTACTAGATCTGGGACTTTCAGCCTCTGTCATGAATCTTTGTTCTTTTTCCAAGCCTAAGAAACAGATGAATACAAAGAGTATCTAATGTCTCGCCTCAAAGAGTACAAGGACAAATGCTTTTAGATGTACATTCTAGGCCAGCACTGTCCATTGAAGATGTAACATGAGTCAATATGTTATTTTAAATTTTCATCAGCTAGATTAAAAAAGCAAATAAGTAAAATTTACTAATGTGCTCAACCCAATATATGGAAATATTATCCTTTCAAATGTAACAGCATACAATATATTTACACGAAATGTCATGCATTGCCACGCTATTTTCAGATCTCATGTGCATTTGGTGCTCAGCCCATGTCGTCTCCATGTGCTCAGTAATGACCCAGGGCTGACTTACTACATAGAGCAGATCTGGAAACCTGAGAAAACTTTCAGCTATGATGTTCTGGCTGGTAATGTACAGGAAGATGCTTTGCAGTCAAAATCAGCAAACTGACAAGTGGTGTTGTTGCCATGGTGCTGGGACTGAAGTAGGTCCTCATGCATACTAGGTCGTCACTCTACCCCAGAGCTCCATGCCCTGTCCTTAGCCTCACTCTAAAAAGGTTGGTTGGGCTGGAAATTCAGATTCCTGTAACAATATGACATGTTGCTTCCAGTGAAGCAACCCAGCTGTCTGGATGAACTCTGATTGTGCCAACCCTGTAATAACACTTAGTCTAACATCACAAGCTGTCTTGGTTACTTTTCCCTCATTGCTGAGACAAAACACTTGACACCCAAAATGAAAGAAATAAAGGTATATTTAGCTTACAGTTTTTGGAAGTTTCAGTCCATAGCAGGGTGCCAAGCAGGGTGGTATGGCTGAGAGGCAGCCATCCATGGTGGCCACAAGTGACAAGAGCAAAACAGCCAAAGGGGAAAAGCTTGCCTCCTTCCCTCACTTATATTGTATGCTTGCTCCACCCCTGAGCAGGTGAAGCACTCACACCGCCAATGTCAGTACCAGAGAATGAACCAATCACGAACACTAGACTCAGCTGCATGAGGCTTGGGGCCATCCAGACACAAACCATAACACAAGCCAATCCCTGGGAGGTGCAAGGGTAGGCATGAGCTGACCTGGCCTCCTTAGCTGGGGCAAGATGACTGTGCTCTCTGAAGCTTAGCATTTCATCCAGGGATTGCTGGGTCCCAAAGGGAAGAGACTGCAGGACTAGGGGTAACAAGGGCTCCCAGGACCCAGTGCTCCAGCTCTTAGACGTGAAGGCTAGGGCCAACCCTCCAGTCTCTGCCCCAAGTATTCCATAGTCACAATAGGTCACTCTAGGGTCCCACCAGGATCTCTGGGATTGCACCAGGATCTGCGTGATCTCTCCAGGATCTCTGCGACCTCGCCAAGATCTCTGTGACCTTGCCAGGATCTCTGGAAAGAGGCCAACTGTGTCCTAGGCACCTATCTCTACCTAGAAAGTGTGTTAAGAAAACACAGGTGGTGAGGCTTACAGGACACCTCAAGGGCTGAACTACACCGTGTGGAGCGCAGGAGGGCAGGGGTTGCTAAGCACCTTAACAACTGTACTGGAAATCAAGCTTGTATGTTTATTTATGCAAATAATATGTACTCATTGCAGAAAAATTTAGACTGTATAAAAAACCACAAAGATGAAGGGAAATGAATGCTCCTGAGGTCACCATTTAAAGGCTATTAGGATTATTTTTTCTGCTTTCTCCCTGTCTTACTCTAAAGGGACAAATGTCTGATCCAGATGGGGATCTTAGAGAGCCCATTTCTGTTCAGTACTCTCATGGCCTTTAAACATTTTCCTGCCTCTTCCCTAATAATGATTAAATAGTATCCCTCTCTTTTTCTCTTCAGTACAGCAAATGGGACCCAGGGTCTTCCCACTGAGCTCCACTGCCAGTGTTCTATTATTTTTCATTTGAAACAGGGTCTGCCAAATTTGATTTGTCCAAATTGGGCTCCCAGTTGACTCCTCCTGCCTCAGTCCCAAGAGTACAACCGTAACCCTTTATAGCCCCTCTCCTCAGACTTTGGGGTTTGAGTCTGTTGTCCACTTTAAAATAATAAATTTTTTATGCATTCAAAAAGATGTATGTGACTTCTGCACAAGCCATAATGTCAGAGCCACCTACTCTCCTGGGCCCACATGGTCCTGGCTGGCCCTGCCCAGCACCTGGGCCAAGAGGTCCCTTGAAGGTCACCAGGCTGGCGACCAGGAGGTGACAGAGCCTGGTACCCTGATGCCTCTGTGGACTGGAGAAATCTTGCTGACCCAGGACCCCTAGGGTTGTGGCACAGAATAAAATCAGGCTTTATTGTGGCACCCACAGTTGTTAGCGTGACCGTGAGCCATGCAGACCAAATAGGATGACCACATGAACACTGATGCAGCCTGCTGAAAACAGCACAAGCCCAGGTGTGGTGCATTCTTGTGATTCCAGCACTCTGGGAGGCTGAGGAAGGAGAAGCAAAAGTTCAAGCCCAACCCAGGGAATTGAGTGACTTAGTAAGATCCTGTTTCAAAATGAAACATTAATAAAAGGCTGGGGATGTGGGTGAGTGCAAAAACTCAATACCACAAAGGAAAGGGAAAAGAAAAAAGTGACAAACAGTCTTTGTGACCTCTCCCTCCTTGCACCCACCACAGTTATTTCATATTTCATGTTTTGTGTTTACAATTCCCTTTTTAAAATTATTTTTCAATGTATGTCGTGTTTTGTATCATTTTGAAATTTATGATATTAATGTGTCTCCAATGTGCTCTTTTGCTCAAATGCTGCTAATTTTCTTCTCATAAATACTGCTCTGCTCAGAGTATTTTTCCCTTTTTATGTATGTCAATGCTTATTTCCTTGGCATAAAATATCAGACTAAATGCTGGATCAGAGTATATATACATCTCTTAGGGCTTTCGATACACATTATCTTCAGGAAGCGTTTGCTGATTTATTCTACCAAGCTCTGCCAACTCTGTGGGATTGGCAATTACGTATGGAAGATCATTATAACTATAATAATTCTGAATGGAGTATAATGAATAATAATGAATTTGGATGTTATAATGATTTTTATCATTATAATGAGGTATAATTATAAAGATTTAGTCCCTAAATAATTGTCCATTTGAAGAGAGAAGGAGCCCCAATTTTTGTTTCTTTACTACATGAATTTCCCTACTGTTGTGGGACTCGTGTGTGTGTACATGTGTGTGTAGTACTGAGGATTAAACCCAGGGCCCTTCTTCTGAGCCCATTTTCATTTTTCATTTTGAGACAAGGCCTTGTATTAAACACTCAGGAAGAAGGACTGCATGACTGGTCTCGGTTTCTGTGGGGAACGTCAGCTCTGAGGCCTGAGAGTGGTGGGGTAGGTGATGACCTGCTGGCAGTGGTTGTCCTCTGCTGCCAAGTAGCTGTCTGTGACCTTGGGGGAGTCATGCCCTCCTGTTGGCTTTGGTTACTTTGGCTCTTTATAAAACAACATCAGAGCTCTTTTCAGCTCTAAAATTGTTTAATTCTATTTCTTCTAGAAATCCTTTTCTTTCACAAGACGTAGGAATCAGGCTGACAGGACCAGAGGCCAGTGCTGAATGAGACGGTGTACAAAGGGCCCTGGGGCACCTGGCCTCCCACCAGGCCTCCTCATGTGATGTTTTCTGCAGAGCCAGGTCACCTCTGCGACAGTCACACCATAGCTGCAGCCCTGACACTGGTTAAACCTGGATGCTCCTAGAGCTGCGTGACCTGAAGCACTTCCTGGGCCAATGGGAATGGTCTCTGTGTCTGGCCCAGCAGCACTGGGCCACAGCACCAAGAGCACCTGAAATGAGGACAGTGAGACCAAGGAACCTGATTTTTAAATGTCACTTTAATGTCTTTATAAATTATGTAGCCACATGTGGCCAGTGGCTTCCATATTAGACAACGTTATTCTAGAATACTTACCTGACTTCCAGTTTATGGGAAGTGGGAGTAAACAGAACAACCTAAGCAACACCATAGGGAAGGAATCAAACAGATGCATAAGGAGGGGCGTTCTACAACACAGCAGTCTCGGAATTGTGAGAAAGTCAGTGTCATTAGAACAGCAGCAACAACAACAATGAAACAACTTGAGGGGACTTTCCTAGCTGAGAAGAGAAGAAAGAAATATATGAACTATGGATGTAGCTGGTATGGTGGACACACTTGTAATCCCAGCACTCTGGGAGGCTGAGGCAGGAGGATCTCAAGTTTGAGCCTGGTTTGGGCAACTAGCAACTTGGTGAGATCCTGTCTCAAAATAAAAAAAAGGGGGAAGGGGGAATGGGGATGACAGTGTAGCACAATGCAAAAATCCCTAGATTTAATTCAAATACTGGAAGCAAAATAAAACATGAACCTAGATAAGTTCTTGACTGGAGAACAGTGCAGACTTAAAACTTTCTTGGGTCAGTGGAGAAAGAGAGCGGCTCGGATGCAAAGATCATGAATCACTTACTTTTTAGCTGTTTTGCTGGTATTGTGATTACATGCAGATTACTATTTGTGAAGGTGTACATGAATTGTTGAGGAGTAAAAGACTGTAATTCTTTCAGAAGATGCAGTGTGTGTGTGTGTGTGTGTGTGTGTGTGTAGAGATAGCACACACAAGAGCTAAAGTAGGTGCAGCAAATGTTTGTCACTGTTGTCTCTTTTTGTCCTAATCTGTTCTGCCTTACATGTTCATCTTCCCAGAAAGAAATCAGAAAATGGGCCTAACAAGCTGGATGGTTTACAAGGACATTTTCTGGCAAAATGTTAAAGTTGATGTCTGGCTTTTTATTTTTTATAATAAATTGTGTGTGAATGGGGAGCAACTAAAGAGAGGACTGTTAAACACAAGAATTCAGGACTTGCTGTCTTGAAAAAGTTCTTGGACCTGAAGAAAATTATTTTCTGAAGAAAATATTTTTCTTTCATTATTTTCTGAAGAAAAATAATGATGTCGGAAAATGGTGTCCAGGGAATGATGAACCCCGGATACGGTCAGGAAAATGTGGCATAAAGTCAAGGTTACGCTGTATCAGGAAGTCTCAATGAAGAACAGAGCAGGATGCTCAGGAGTATTAAAGGAAGGTTTATTAAAGCTGGAGGTCCACTCCACAGGGGCTGTGAGAAGGGCTCTGCCCAGGGTCAGCGCAGGTCTTTAGGGTTTGGGGGTCTGGAGCAGAGAGTGACAGGGGTTGTGGCCCAGCGGGGAACCTGACTCACTCCACTAGTCTGGAAGGGGAGGCCCTCCACTCATAGGAGGTTCTTGGCGTTCAAGGTCATGGCTGGGAGGCCCAAACCGCAGTGTGCATGAGGCTAGATACCAGGAGCTGCAGGGGCAGCGTGAGCCTTACCTTTTAGTTTTCTGAGATCACGATGGCTGAACTTGCTGTCTGGTTTCTAGATTCTCACCACGGCTTTGTGCTGTTTACTTGCCCTTGTTCTACTTCTTGCTTCAAAGGGTGCCGGTGTAAAATATCCTTTTGAGTTTTGCTAAGAAAATTCAAGGGTCCTTTCTTGGCAATTATTGGGATAGATGAAGCGGTTTGCAAGGAGCTGGGGGTGGAGGCTGGGCATAGGTTGAGTCAGCATGCAGGCAGGGCACTGGGCAGCATGTGCGTGGGAGTCAGGTATCCGGCCAACAGGATGGGTTCAGTGGCCCCTGCTCCCTGGCTTTTTTCTTTTTAGCAGTACTGGGGATTGTACCATGTCTCAACCCTTTTCTAAGGTTTGTTTGTTTCCTGTCTTTTTGAGATAGGTTTTCACTATGCAGCTCAGGCCTTGAACTCTCTTTGTAGCCTAGGCTGGCCTTGAATTTGCAGTGATCCTCCTGCCTCAGCCTCCATATGCTGGAATTATAGCTGTGCACCACCATACCCGGCAATTTTTCTCATCTTTTGAGACAGGGTCTTGCTAATTTGCTAAACTGCCCAGGCTGGACTCAAACTCGCAGTAATCCTTTTGCCTCAGCCTCCCACAGTGCTGGGACTGTAAGTGTGCACATCATTCCTAGCTCTGCCTCCTGATATTTGTGCCCTGTGAAGTCTCTTTAATGCCGAATCCACACTGGAGAGAAGTGTGAAACTTCAGAGGTTTGGCCATAGGAAGCTGCATTCTCTGTCTTGGGCTCTCTTATGCCTTTGCTCTGTTGAGTCCAGCTGTCACAGCCAGTGGCCTCTTGAGAAGCCCATGTAAAGAATGCAACAGGCTGGACACTGCTTCCTGCTCAAACTTACGTCCTTGCTGGTCTCTCAGCCAGCAAGGCCTTATTTGGAAACACAGTCACAGCAAATGTAACAGTGAGGGCATAGGCTGGGCCCGTAATCAGTGTGGCTGGGTCCCTCAGAAGAATAGAACCACTGGACAAAGTCAGGGGCAGGGTACCGTGTGTCAGGCCAGGCACACGCGAATCACTGGCGACACCGCAGACAATGAGAGGCATGGAACTGGCCTTCTCTAGAACACGCAGAGGCCCAGCTGAGACGGATTCAATGTCCAGCCCTCACAATAGGACAGTTTGTCACTTCAAACCACCACATCTGTGACACTTTTAGCAGCCTTAGAAAATGGATGCAAAGAGGAAGGAGACCAAAAAGCCAGGCCTGTGGCTGAGGCATCTGGGAAGTGTTCCCCAGCTTCAGGGACAGCACGACTGCGAAACCAGAGCTGCCCGTGAGCGGCTGTTCATTTCGATCACACAGAACAGAGACGTCTGTTGTTAACTCGCTCCCTGTGGAGTCGTGTTACACCGCAAGGGGCATAGGGGATGGACACGCTTGGGAGGAAGGGGTCCCTTAACCTCCTGCCGCGTCCAGAGCATGGATGGTGGCGTGGAGACGTGTCCTGACCCACTGGCTGACATGGGACAACACTGGAGAGAGGTGGCTGCTGGGAAAGCAGCACGGCCGGGGAAGGGGCGGAAGTGCCAGGCCCAGCGCCTCCACCTCCAGCCTCCTCCTTTCCTTTGTTCCTCCATGCGGCCCCCCTTGCTGGCCTCTCCTCACCCTTTCTGCCTAACCCCAGTTCTACTGTCAGAATGCTGACTTAAGTCTTTTCTAGGACACCTGTTTTTTAATCTTTTTATCCACTTTCTTTTTTAAAATTACTTTGATTGGTACATTTTGGATATAATGATCACATTCATCATAGGAAATGTGTACCTGTATATGATACATCTTGGTTCTTTATTTCCCTTTCCCTCCCTTCAACCCTTCTTCCCCTCCTTATTTACAAAAGCTTTGTTTCTATTTTTTTAATTTTCTCTTTTCCCTTCCTTCCTTTTCCTCTCCCCTTCCCCTTTGAACATTTTCTTTGTATTTCACAATATCTATTACACATTTTGGCCCTTATTTGCACTTTTGGTTTTTCACTCCAGAGAAACAATGTGATATGTGTGTCTGCTTTATTTCCCTTAAGAGTATGGTCTCAAGGTGCATCCATTTAGCTAGAAATGTCTCAGTATTATCCTTCTTTATGGTTGAGTAATATTCCATTATATAAAAAACCCCCTCATCTTCTATATCCATTCCTCAGCCAATGGACATTTGGGCTGTTCTGAAGATTTAGCTATTACAAACTGTGCTGCTATAAACATGGGTCTGCACATATAACTATAGATGTTTTTATTTCAGGAAGATACCAAGAAGGGGAATATCTGGGTTGACTGGGACCTGTTGCCTTAGTTTTTTGAGGAATCTTCACACTGATTTCCATAGTGTTTGCACCAGTTTACACGCCCACCAACAATGGAGAAGGGTTCCTTTCCCCTCATAACCCCTAAAGCATTTGTTATTGGTTGATTTCTTGATAACAGTCATTCTTTCTGGGGTGAGGTGGAATCGTAATGTTGTTTTAATTTGCATTTCTCAAATGACCAGTGATGCTGAAAATTTTTTCATATATTTATTTGCCATTTGTATTTGTTCATCTGGGAAGTTTCTATTCACTTCAGCTGTCCATTTTTGCATTGAGTCTTTAAGTTTCAAGGGTTTAATTTTTTCCTTTTTTATTCTAGATATTAGTAGGACATCTGCTTCTTCTCTTGATCCCAGTCTCAGTTAGATATTAACTAGAAGAGATTTCAAAGAATACAAAATAGAGATTAGGACAATGGTTGTTTGTTTCGCAAAACCGGGGCTGAGCCAGGGTCTTTACACTAAGCTACATCTCAAGCACATTTTTCACTTTGAGACAGAGTCTTGCTAAGCCTCCACTCTCCAGTCTGCCTCTCAGTGTTGGATATAGCTGTGCACCACCATGGCCAGTCTGATGATGGACTCTCACATGCTTATCACCATGCTTCAGCAATTATGTGTCCAGAACCAGTCTTGTTTCACCTGTACTCCTTCTGGTTTTGCTAGATCATTTACAAAGGAATATTGGACATGTCCTCCGAAACCTTTTCGGCACATTGCACATCAGAGGAGTTTTGATCAACAACTATTCTTCAAGGTCTCTAAAGCTCCAGTGACTGCCTACATTTTTTTTTTTTTGGGTGCCAGGAATTGAACTCACGACCTTGCATTTGCCAAGCAGGCACTTACGCCGCTGAGCTAAACCCCTGGCTTACATTTTTCTTGATCATCTCAGTTTTTAAAAAGCATTTGTCTGCATCAGTGCAGTTTGTATCATAAAATAGATTTCTTTATCTCTTGGAACCTGTATGTTTCTCCTCCATTTCTTTTTTATCTCTTTGCTTTTTTTTTTCTCTTCTGACAAGAAACCAAGTCAGACTGATACAGTGTGGAATCTGGCAGTTTTACCCGACCTCATGGCATCAGTGTGTTCCTCTGCTCTGTGCCTGTATTATTCCTTTAGCTTAGTAGCTAATGATGCTTCATCCACCAGATGCACTGGCACACACGTATAATCCCAGAACTCTGGGAAACTGAGACAGAAGGATCACAAGTTTGAGTCCCATCTGAGTAACTTAGCAAGACCTTGTCTTGAAATACAACAGAAAAAAAAGACTGGAGATGTAACTCAGTGCAAAGGCCCTGGCAATGCATTCCCCAGCAATACAAAAAATAAACAAACTTCACTGGATCCACGTTCTTTTCTGTTTTAGGCTCTGAGATGTGTTTCCATCAGAGGACACTCTGTCTCCTCTCCATGGTGGTCAGTGCCTACATTCATTAATTAGGAGGCAAGCAGCACCATCTGCTTTCTGTTCTCTTTCACGTCTCATCACTTCTGGGAATCAGGCTTGTTCAAACAAGGTGTAAAGCTATGTAAAGCACCTGTGTGTGACTGAATGCTTCACATACGTCTTCCCAGTGCCACTTCATGCTCTTCCCACTACTGTCGCCCTGAGTGAGAATGTGGGCCGCCTTCATCTTTACTGTTGACCTTGAAATGCCTGGCTGCTACTCTACACTCAAGTCCCAAGAACCTCTGCCCCAAAAGGGCAGCAAGATGTGAGAAGATGGAATACTATGGGGATGCTTACTAAGTGCTTTGCAGGGTGCCTGCCTGGGCAATGTTGATGTTACTGTTACATGTTAAAAACAAAATGCACTTAAGCAGTTAAACCACTAAATGTATAAAAGCCTAGAATAAGAACATGAAGAACCCCTGCTGCTACAATCCTTGAGTGGGTCCTGGGAACATTACCAATGACTCAAAATGTGCTAATTTTAAGTTAAATACCACAGCTCCCCAAAAGAGCTAGCCATACGTTGGTGTGTGTGTGTGTGTGCTGCAGCCTAGGCATCTCCGGGGGAAGAGCTGCCCCTGCGGGAGGGACTGTCTGCCCAGAAGGGATGGGCAGAGACAGCCCACGAGTGTGCAGTACCTGAGGTGGGGTGTTCAGCGACGGAAGCAGCCCAATCCTTTGTAAACTGTTCCACCCTAGGACATCAGCTGATGTCTGTTCATCCCTAACCGAACAGTAAGAGGGACACTCACTGAACTCTGCCCTGTGCAGGTGTGCTGAGGAGAGTATTTCATTTCACTCTCTTAAGAGTCCTTTGAGGCAGCACAGAAAGGAGCCAGGCCCAGACTGGAACTGAGTCTGACATTTGCCACAGTCCTTGTCACAGGCTCCAAGATGTGGTAGGAACAGGTAAGCCTGTCCCTTCCTTCGAGGAGGATCAGGATTACAACTTGTCCCTGGTGGGCTGAGGCATTCCAGGCCTCCTGGGTCTCCTCGCAGGGCCCAGCAGTTCTTGAGCTGCAGAGGTAGCTGTGAGGCAGCAGGGCCTCCTCCCTGTTTCCCATAGCTCACCGCAGACGCTGCAGTTCTCTTTCTTCTCTCTTTCCTCTCCCCAGCCACCTCCTTCTGGCCTTGCTGACTGAAAGGGCAGCTCTCCAGAGAAGGCCAGAGAAGCACAGAACCACTGCAGAGTGTTAGGAGACCTGGGGGGCAAAACAATGGGGCAAGCAACAGGATTGGTTCCTAATTTGTGTGTTTTTCCATTCCACAAAAATGAATAGGCTTTCCATGTATAACAAAAATCACAGAAGATGTTAGCCAAACAATCCAAAAGCGAGAGAATTGGAAAAGCATAGGACAGTTTGGGAGTTGTGGTGCATGCTTCCTGTGATGGTACAAGAAGCTCAGGCCAGTCTACGACCCCATTGAGACAAAGGGGTCTGAGGGAGGAGAGAGGGAGGCGCTGTCAAAATAATCAAGATGAAATATGCATTGTATCAGCTCCTCCGAGATGAGTGTAATCACTACATGCTGCAAATGTGTATTAACAACGAGAGATAATAAAAGATTCCATACAATGTATGATGTTGGTGATGCAGGTTTGTATGTAGAAGAACAGCACAAGGAGAGTTCTGGGGAAATTACTGAGACGGGAATCATCGTGAAAAGCTGGGGCTGTGTCCCACCCCTGACCCTAGCATTCTAGGGGCCTGTGG
Organism: Dolichotis patagonum; assembly: GCA_004027295.1. NCBI lineage: Eukaryota > Metazoa > Chordata > Mammalia > Rodentia > Caviidae > Dolichotis > Dolichotis patagonum. The sequence continues at coordinate 29,237 of PVJX010004604.1, forward strand.
CAGGAGATCAAAAGCCTGAGCACAGCTTAGCGAGACCCTGCCTCAAAAAATAAAGAAAGCGCTGGGGATATAGCTCCATACAAAGGTCTGGGATTCAATCCTCAGTAGTGAAAAAAAAAAAAAAAAAAAGCAGTAAAAAACCCTTGTGTGTTCAAAAATATTTGGCCAACCCTGACCCATCAACCTTAGCTTGGGCCCAAGGATAGTGAGCCCTTTGTGGGGCCTAGGCCAACTTGTGGGTACTCTGGAGCTCCTTCCTGCAGTGCCTTAGATTGTGGGTGTCTTCTCATAGATAGCATGGGTGTGCGGGGCCGAGGGGAAGGTGAGAAGCAGGAAGGACAGAGCAGCAAAGAGCCCCATGCCCTTATCAAGACCAAGAGCCTGGTGACTTGGGTTCCCAGAGCTTGGCCTCGGCCGAGGGGCACTGAGGGGTCAGTGGAGTCACCACTCCAGCACCTCCCCACCATGCGGAACAGTAGCGCTGTCTTCCTGAAAAGTGAACCAGCATCTCTGAACCAAGGAAAGATGTGGCTGCTTTCCTGGGTTGAGAGTGGTTTGGGGTGGAACAGTTGCGTGGCTTGAACTGAGCCAGTGTTACCCTGGTCAATCTCCACCCAAGGGCCATCCTCGAAGTAGGGGAGGCTGCCCTGCACCCTCCCACTACCTTGAAGACAGGGGCTACAGGGTCCTGCAACCTGGTCCTACTGGCCCCAACTAAAAGGCCCAGCCAGGCCATAGGAGATATGAGGTATTCCTGAGTGGATCTTGGGACTTGTAGCAATACCCTCACCCTGGAACACACCAGAAACAGACTCTAAGCCCAATCCCAACCTCCAGCCTGGGACACTTTCCTGGCATGGTGCTGTCGCAGGTCCTCAGGAACCCCTGAGCAGGTGATGCAGGAACTCTGCTGGTTCTCCCAGAACCCTAGGCAGAGTTGCACACTGCTCCTCCTCATCCATACCTCCTCCTCCTCCATCCTCACACAGCAGATGCTGCTGAGAAAACCAAAGTGAAGGGAAGAGACTTTCACAGCTCCTGCTGCCACTCACCGCCCACCTGTATACCAGATCAATGTGCATGCTTGGGTCAGGCTGCACCTCACCTGCTCAAGGAGAAGACTCTTCAGCACCCCAAGCACTACATCAGCACTTTTACTTCTGCCCACATATCACCTCATCAATTTACAGACACGCTGTGATTTTTGTGAACTTAACGTTTTGTTGACCCTGTTTCTCTTGCTAGCAGCCCCAGGGTGCAGCTTTGCTCCCCAAGCTGTGAAGCTCCTTTCACATGTTATCTGTTCTGCTGACCACTGACCTCCAGCTCCATCAGGCTCAACCTCATGCTCAGGCTCTGCCCAAAGTAGCGCATCCCTATCCTCATACGCACGCGCCAGCAGCTCTCCCTGCCCACACGTGCGCACTGTGGGGCCCAGGGCTCTGGCTCCAGCTCTCCTGGTCTCTCTGTTCACATCCTTGGCCAGATGTGCGGTCTCAGGGAGTTCAGTAAGGTGGGTGTCTGGACAACACCGAAGTGCCAGCCCCAGCAGAGACTTCTCAGACTCTGCACCAGTCTACTCTAACAGTCACCTCAGCTCACCAAGCGGGGGGTGTGCTGGGGCTCCCCACTAGCCTCTCCCAACCCTGCCTTCCACACCTTGCCTCTGGCAGCTCCCCTTTCAATGCCTCTGGTCAGATCCTTTACTGGAAAAAGAAAAAAGAAGAACATTCAACTGAAAGATAAACCTCAAACCTCTCAGAAGGTAAACAGAAAAGACAACTAGGCATAAAAAAGAAGAAACTAGGGATTACAGTCAGATGCTTAATAGGTAAATAACAGGTGTTTAAGGAAAAAAAGGGTATCAGAGGGGGCAAGATCATTAAAGAGATAATTCAAGAATAAGTTTAGAACTGAAAGAATTTACAGAAAGACCATTACAAGACTAAAAGACAGTTACAGGTCCACCAAGAACCCATTATGACGGCAGGTGGAAAAACAGTCATATAGCATGTGTGTATCTGCCAGTTTTTACACTGTGATAACAAAATACCTGAGCAAAGCAACCCAAAAGAGCAAGGTCTGTCTTGGCTCATGTTTCAGTCCATGTTGGACAGGCTCCCTTACTCAGAGTCTGGGTCATGCTGTCAGGCAGGAAAGGCCGGGGGGGACAGAGACAGTGGGAGCCAGCCAGAGACCACGTGCAGACCAGCTTCCCCCTCACTCCCCTTCTATCCAGGCCACCCTTAGGGTGCCACCCATGCCCAGGGCGAGCCTCCCCTGGCTCACATGCAGCCCTCTGGATGCCCCCAGAGACTCTCTCAGAGGAGCGGCTCACCACTTTCCTAGGCATGTCTCAATCCAAGCATGATGAACCATCAGACCTTATAAGGCGAATCCACAAATGTGGCATCATAAAGAAATAAGAAGCACAAGCCTGTGAAACCCCAAATTCCCAGCAACAAAGCGATTTCCAGTACAGATTCTGAACAGTCATGCTACAACAAGGGCAGGGTTGACATCTTTCAGGCACACAGGCTGCAAGCCAGCTCCTTCTACCACAGCTGGCTAGGCAGACTCGTCCTGCTCCCGGCAGTCTCTGGAGGGACTCGGTGGGGTGCAGGGCAGGAGAGGGCTGCCCAGGCTTTGTCAGGAGACATGTGCAGGCCGTTCCCCTCCTACTGCGGGGATCACACCTAGTTTTAAAGACGAGCCTGCAGCTCCTGCAGGAAATGGTCAGCCTGGGAGCACACATGACTGTAACCGTTCTGCTTGGCTATGGTGAGCACTCCTTGTGCAGGCTAAAGTACTGCCCTCCTCTGTATCAGGTATGTGGGGGGTGTGAGTAGTTGGGGACATGCGGCTTTACTAAAGTACTGCCCAAGGAGTGCACAGTGTGCTCTGACCTTGTGAGAGACACAGTCTGTCCTGTGCTGGCAGGGGTGGGAGGTGGCACAGGACCAGGGACATCCTCCAGAGGAACTAAACAAAGCAAGGGCCAGGGGACCAAGACCTCAGCCTCTCTGAATTCCTAGCTTTTGAGTAGGCCTGAAATCATGGCTTCTGATGAAGGAGTACACACACACACACCTCTACACACCTTGGGGCTCCAGCCGGTGGTGAGGTATGGGATTCAGTGGCTGGGCAGACTAGGCTTTCATTCCAGCCCCTTGGCAAGATGCCTGTCTGCCCACTTGAAAGCAATGCACTCAGATCTCCAGCCTTGCCAGGACACAACACTTACCCGCACCCAAATGCGGTAGATTCCGTCACTGTCCTCATTTCTAGTGAGGTCAGACGCAGGGCGGCTGCTCCATCCTGCTTTCCACTGTGCACTCAGCACAGCAGGAGCTCAGTGCAGTTGCTGGGTGAAAGGATCGGGTCCACCCCTCTGACATGGGCCCTGTTCCCCAAGCAGAGAAGTTGACCAGAGGTACCAGAGAATGTGTCTACTTGGATTTCGACGAGGCGCTCCTCAGCACTCTGGCGTGAGTAGTTGGGGATGTGCGGCTGGCACCTTCTGCTGGTGAACAAGGTCTTTCTCCACAGCAGGGTACCTCTGGAGACCCACTACCCCACTGGGCTTCTCTCCTGAATCCTCTGCTCCCTGCTTTGAAGCCCAGCTTGCAATGTGTATTCTTCACCCAAGGTCTGACACTTAAATACTTTGGAATGACAAACTAATTTGAAGCTCTTATAAAAACCAAGAAACCTGTTTCCAGATAAATGTTCATATGTGCATAAAATTCTGCACACAGTGGCCTCTTAGCTTCCTGAAGAGTACTCATGGCCAGATCTCCACCACATGCCCAGCTTCTCACTAGGCTCTGAAGCTCAAGAAAGCAGAGTCCTTAGGAGCTACAGCAAGGAACCAAGGAAGTAGTGACAGTTTGTAAAAATGTTCTAGGGAGCCCAACTTTAAGATCACCTAGTTTTTTAATTTTACAAGTGAAGCAACAGAGGTGAAATTGCCTTACTAACTTAAAAGTAGTCCCAGCAACAACAAACAGTGGTGGGGTCACTCCCTGCAGAGTGGGCTGCAGGCAGCTGAGATGACCCGGTCTGAGGAAGGGCCCTGCAAAAGTCCTGCCTGTCTACTTTCCTGCTGTGTGCCTTGACCACCTCTGTATCAGGCATGTTGGGGAAAAGTACTGATTGAATTTAGAGCTGTTATGAACACTGGCAAGAATTTTCTCAGTCTCTACCTGAGTGCCCAGGCACCAGCTGCAGACCTGGGCAGGCCTATCACTTTCTCATTTGCAAGACGGTGGCAATAATATCATCTGTCTTCCCTGTACTGTCAAGAAGGTAAAGGGTCTGTCACATAATTCAAGCTCAACACCTGCTACTTTATTATCACATAATTCAAGCTCAACACCTGCTACTTTATTATCTGGGTTACGAAAGGTCTCAGTGGAATCAAAGAAGAGATCAAGGACAGAGACCTCTGGCTGGGACATCATAGCACCAATGATGACCACATTTTCATGTGAAGAACCCGATCTTCAGAACAGAGACCAGTGCTCCTAACCCATGTCACTTCCCCACACAGAGGGACAGGAGCAAATGAAGACTCCACAGCCATCACCACAAAACTGTTTTGTTTTGTTTTTTGTTTTTACTAACAAAACCAAAAATCCCAAACACTTTTTGTGGACATCAATTTCTTTCCTTCAGAGTTTAAAATGGTATTGTGTATGTACATACTTTTACATTTTAAACACATTTTGGAGAACACAGTTGTGGACACAAACAAGTTCAATAAATAGACATGAGATGCTTTGAAATCTGACCTTAAATACTTAGAATGGGTAACCGGATGTCTGTGAATCCCCCATCCTATGCAGTATGTGCCATTTCTCCTCTGCCTGTAGGACCTGGGAGCTGGCCCTGCAGGCACAGCAGCCCATATGACAGACAGGAGGAAGCAGATCCATGTAGAATCACAGAACGGCATGTCTATCAGTATCTAGGGGATAAGGAGCAAAGTGTCATCTCAGCAGGCTTTTAAAATCTGAAAATAAAATCTCCATTTAGTCCACAGCTTTCCCTTAGCATGTTGGCCAGAAAGGTGATCAGGTCATTTGCACACATGCACAGGAGCAAGTGCACCTGGCAGATGCCCAGGTAGCTAAGAGTCAACTTGGTTGGAATCAGGGTATCCCCAGTGGCCTCCTCCTTGTAGAGAAGGGCTAGCTGAGAGCCCAGGGATTCGGTGAGCCCCACACTTTGCCTCCCCAGACAGGAGGCAGCCAGGGCCTCTTCAGTGTCATTCTTTGGTGACATGCGTGGGAAGCATGCTGCTGGATGAGACTGAGTATCACATGAGATCCTCTGCAAAACATTCCAACCAGCTAGAATGCGGTGCTGGGCTCCCCTGAAAAGCTACTGGCTGGCAGGAAGTCACTTAAAGCTTAATCATGAGGGTTAAATCACCAAGCTAACAGGGAAGAAACTAACTGTGACTCAGAAACAGTGAGAAGACTCAACGGCATCCCGTAGAAACTGAAGGTCACACATTCAGAGTGTCAGACCCACACATTAGGCTCAGCAATGCCCAGAAAACCGCACATGAGCAAAGACAACTGCTCTTCAAAACAGGTATTCTTCTCCTCCCTTCACAAAATGACTGGAAACCAGGACTGATGAATCCTTAAATGCCCCCTGTAGACAAGGACCAAGACATTCCGAGTCTTGTCTTCTGCGACACGTACCTTACCTTGCTCAGGTGAAGTTGTTAGGAATTTCTTGGCCACTTACACCCAATGACATAAAAACTATTCTAAAACAGAATTCTATATGACAGACTTATTAAAGGGGGGGTGCTAATTGAAATTATCCCTTTTAAGAAAATGTCACCCAGATCATACTATAGTTTTCTTGTTAGAACATTAATGTTGTTCCTCATATGTACAAATGCAGGTGAGTACTTCTATTTTATTCCTCTGAAGTAGACAAAAATAAGGAATGTATTCATCCCAAATTTATACTGAGGACAATCCTCAACTAAATCTATATGCCTGCAGCTAAGCTCATTTTAAACCTTTTGGTGCTCTATTACCCCTTTCCAATTCATTCACTCTTCTTAAAATAATTAAGTTATCAGTTGGTAAAACTGCGATGGGACCTGTTGTAATAAAATACACCTGAGTGAATGTTCTAGCCTTACCACCACTAAGTCACTGCTACTCACAATGTGGTCATGGTATTGTGAAGTTCACCACCCATGGCTGCCTAGGACCTCAAGGAGCCTCGTGAACTTCATGTAAGGTTCAGGAAACAACAGGGCCACTGATGGAGTCCCACTTCTTGACAACCCAAGGCCAGCCAACACAGTGAGGGGGTACTCCTAACAGTGCCTTCCCCAAATGTCCCAGCAGATGCCCTCTTATCTACTGTTCCTTCTGTGTTTGGATTGGTCTTTCCTTCACATTCTTCAGGAAAGTACCCATGGAAACCACCAAGGCCATCTCACTAGGATGCTGCCCTTGATGACCTCTCTAATATATAAGAGATGTCTCCTGACAGTTCCTGCCTGTCCATGGACAACGTCCTTATGCATTATACACAGAAACATGGCTACCAATGGAACTGTGCAAGCTCAGCCTTGCGCGTGTGAAGAGAACAACTCATACCTACAGATAACACGAGAGAACATGCAGACACTACAGGAACCGGATGTGAAAAACTCTTATTTCACACATACAGGGCAACACTGTCACAGATGCTAATGGAATGGCTTCTGACACTCATGCTCTAACTTTGAAGTCTCTATAGCAAAGGGGCCTGGAAAGGTGTCTGCCTTTTTTCTTTCAGGATTCACAGTTGGTTGTGTCAGGCACTGGGCAATCTGGAGGCTTTTGGTCCAAAGGTATTTTAGTTGTTTTATTGCACCTTTTTAATCCCTTTGGGCAGAGCCAAGTTCAAACGCGGGAAACCGTGATTTCTCTGGTGTGAGGATATCGGAGAGAAAGTGAATAGCTCCGGCCATGCCTGCAAAACAAGAGCAGGAGCTTTAGGGATGGCTCTTGGGCAGTGACTGAAACAGGGTCTTCCGTCATTTCAATATAATGCATTTTCGTATCACAGAGAATAAAACGTTTTACTCAGAAATATTTTTCCTTATGTTTTTGTGAATTTAAAGAGACATTAGATCTGACCAATGTCTTGCTTTTATGTGACTAAAACACATTACCAATACCAGAAATAAAACAGGATCTATCAGTACAGTTGACTCACATATCACATGAATAATAAAAGAACACTATCAATAGCTTTATGCATATAAATCTAACATCACTGATGAAATGGATCGGGTTTTCAAAAACTATAAAACAGTATGACTCATTGAATATGAAACAGATTAAATCTGAACTGCTCTATAACTATTTTTTAAAGTGAAATTGTTTCAAAAGCTCTAGAGAAAGAGTCCCAAAACATTTAACTAGAGAATTTTACCAAACATTGAAATTATATTCACACTAGTTCTTTCACCAATTAATACACAATCTTTTCCACAAAACAGAAAATGAGAGGAAGTCACTAGGTCAGTGTTGTCCTGATACCAAAGTCAGATAAATATGGTACGAAATAGGAAAACTATAGAGACAAAATCTCATGAGTACACATGAAAAAGTCTTTAACAAAATGCTAGCACATTTGGGATTATGCAATTTGTAAAAAGAACTGTACACTATGACTAAGCAGGACTTATTCCAGAGATAGAAAACTGGTTTAATATTTGAAACAGAATCAATGTAATTGACAATATCAGTAGGCCTCCAAAGGAGGTGAAGCAAGTAGCCTTATCAACTGACACAGAAGGAGCACTGACAAAGCTCAATACCCATTTATTTGACTAAAAATTCATTTATTACTTCTGAAGTCTACAAAGAATATATGTGAGATATAGCTCTAAAGTGATTAAAACTTACCAAGTAATCCTAACACCAGTTAGCCTCTGGCTTTGATACCTGTGGTTTATAAGTGAGTCAGTATATATACCAGCACACACACAAATATAAAAACATTTCAGTCTTTCTGTGGGACTCAATTATTTACCTGAATTACATTCTGTCTGTCATACTTGCAGCAGATGACCAGCTGCTGTTGTTTATACAGATCGTCTGTTACTGTTCATCCTTTTCAGAACTTTCAAAATTAACTCATTAATTACAAGTAATACTTGTCACTGATAATATTATTAAGTTCCTGCTATGGCCTCACGCAGTCACAGGAGCGGGCTTTTCAGTGGTGGCTGGATCTAGAGTGTATGATGCTGAGATTAAAGGTGTGGAATTACTCAGTGTCGACTGGTCAGTTTGGCATAGTTCTGGCTAGGATTAAGGATGTGAGTGCTATATCGGTCCTAGGGCAGGTAGCCTGCCCACAATATAAGGGACAAGAAGAGGTCTGCCCCCTCTCCTTTATCAATTTTGCAGTCTTCTGCCTACCATGAACTGTTCTCTGCAAAGCCACCCTGCCCTGAAGCCAGGTAGGCAGAAACCTCTACAAACTATAAATTAAATAAACCTTTCCTCCATTAACTTGTGGGTGTTGGGCATTTTGTCTCAGCAATATACAAATTAACTAAGATACTTCCTTATGTATTTTAAAGAACAACCCAGGATGCCCCTCAGTGTTAAACCCTGCTACAAGGGCACACTTCTCTCCCTTCACTGACCAGTAGGCATTCCCCACTGACCACAAACTCTTCACAGAGGTGTCACACACACTGGAGGGAGGACAGGACAGAGAATGGGCATGGTGAAGGCACTCAGCATCATTTTCAGCAGTGATCTGACCTCTCTATGGCCACTGTGGCTTTGAAGTTATTACTCAGGCAAGACCAAAGGCACCAGTGTGCGGCCCCAGAGATGGAATGGCCTGTTCACTCAGTCAAAGCTGACTGCCTACCTTCAAAGAGGGAGTAGGGCCTGTCAGGAATGCGGCACCCATGCGCTCCGTAGTCCAGACACCACTCTGCAAACTGACAGGAAAGAAACCTTTGTGAGAACACCATTCCCACTGGACGGCACTGCACGGAGCCCCCAGGAGCCAGAGTCAGAGGCCTGCAGGTGGCCGGTCTAGAGCAGGGCTGGGCTGGGCTGGGCTGCAGAGCCCCTCTGCCCTGCAGCTGAGCCCCATGAGGTGAAGCTGAAAGAAAGTCTGAGAAAAGCCACAGCCCATCCTCCAGGACCTGCCTCCTGCCCCTTCTGTTGGGAAGAAAGCCAGATGGAAGTGGCCTTTGGCCCTCGCTACCCACACCATTATCTTCTCTGTCTTCAGCAGGGAGTTCACAGCCTTGGGAACACTCAGTGCAACCTGGAAAATGTTCCCTGCCCTGGCTTCTCTGTCTCAGCTCCACACTGGCTCCATGGCTCCACACTGAGGCTCCTTCTCTCCCTGGAAAACACCCCCCCCACCAGATCTAGGCACTTGCCTTGCAGTAATCAGTCTTGCCTTTCTTCTGCCTCTCCAGTAGGGTTTTCTGTATTAGTACTATAGACATCTCCCCAACTTTTTTTTTTTGCTTAAACTGACATCATTTGGTTTTATATATTAAGGATCATAAGCATTAGACACAATGAATATAAAATTCAGCACATGTAAAATAAACTTATTTTGCTTTCTAACTTCCAAATTTGTTTACTTTTTTTAGCTTCTTTGATGCACCATTTATCTCATTTTCTCAGTCAGGGAAACAGTGAAGTATTTGTTTTTTCTACATTAAAACAAAACAACTGCAAAAATTCTGTGGTTCCACATCCAATGTGTCTAGATCTCTATTATCATCACATGCAATGGTATGTATTGCAATGTTTCTTGTATTTATAATCAAATAACAATGGGGTCACAAGACCTGTCGCATCCTTCCTTCATGATTCCTGGTAACCTTTCTAAAACAAAGGGCTCAGCTACTTTCTAACTAACAATGACGGCCAATTATTAAAGTCACTGGCAAGGCTTCAAAGATAGTGGTACCTGGACTTCTTCCCTCATGAACTAGGATTGGCAGAACCAGGGTTAAGAAAGGTTAACCAACTGAGAACTGGTGCTGCTCACCCACAGAGGACAAGGCCCCTCCACCTGCTGCTCACCAACAGAAGACAGGGCCTCTCTGACTAATGCCTGCCCACCTGGCTTTATCTCCATCAGAACCACCCAATCCATCACACAGCACTAGACTCAGCTTTGCCAGGCACATCCTACTTCATGGTCTAATTTGGGGTGAATTCTCCCTACCTTCTGGGACCACCCTTTCTGATATGACTGTGAGACTCCATCTTTGAAGAAACAGCGGTGTCGCAAGCCCTCAGGACATCATTTCAAGTTCTCCCTCTGTATCTCATCAAGTACCACTTTAATATCAAGGCTTCTGAGGCCTGCAGATTCTGGCTGCTTCCCATTTCTGCCCCTACTTCCTTCCTCTACCCTATACCCCAGCCTCCATGAATTGCATCCAGCCCCCCGGGTATTTCCCATTTCCAGGCCTGTGGACCCACAGTTTTCTTCCTTTTAACATCCTCCATCAGTCCCTTTAGAGTAACTTCCAGCCATCCTTCAGGTCTTGGTCTGGACATCACTCTCTCCCCTCCCAGGATTGGGTTGGCACTGTCCTCTTTACAGCTCTGCAGCATCCTGCTGTCTCCTACATATGGGCACCACAGACATGTGTGCACTCTCAGAGAGCCCAGAGGGGCAGAGGAAGGTCCAGACATTCACTGTGCAGAGGGAAGTGTACAGAACACACTGGCCACAGTGTCCTCCCATCAAGGTCACTATGTGCACTCTGGTGATTTTTCCCACATTTCCTCCTATGTGCTACATCATGAGAGCTGAGTATAGCAATGAAACACCAGCACTGTCTGCTGTGTCTTGCTCTGTGCACTCATTTTCATATACTCAGAACAGATTCACAAATTTCCACTCAGCGTCATTTACTGTCCTTGGTCCTGATGCAGGGTAGTGTGACCCAGACCAAGGAGATATGGAACTTACATTACAGTGGCATGCCATGCTCAAGCAAGAAAAATACACCACAGCTGATGGCTGTGAGTGCTGCTCCAGCTGGGAGTTTGGAGCCTAGGGACACCCCTACACTGACATGGGAAGGCAAGTCGCTGTGCAAGGCCTGGGGGTGGAGGGTCCCTGCTGAAGGCAACAGCACTAAGAGTCAAGGCTGTGAGCATGGAACCTCTACCTCCATCCTCCACAGCAGAAGGGTTGACGTGGAGGAAGTGGAGGCCAGCTGGGGTGTGGGGCCAAGAGACAGGTGTGGGCCAAGAGACAGCTGGGGTGTAGGGCCCAGACACGAAGCTCTGTGCACCACAGAGGAGTGTGGACTTGGCTGACAGTGGGCTCTGAGCAGGGACAACTGAGCATGATCTGCTCGTGGTTTTGATCGACTCTCAGATCACCCTGGTAGGTGGGGAATACTTTTCCCATTGCTACCAATGAGGAAACTGAGCTGACACACAAGGGGATTCCACCCAGATAGTGCAAATGCAGAACACGTTTCCTGACACCATCTGCATGTGTCACCCTGTGCTGCAGACAAGGGCACCATGACATAGAGAGCCCAGGACAAGGCTGTGCAGCAGAAGCCACCTTGTGGGGAGAGCCGGGCAGACACAGCAGAGAAAGGCGTTGTATTGGGAGCCTCTGTATGCATTTCTCTTACCTTGCAGGCTCGGTAGAGGTACTTCCTGTCCTGTGTGAGGTGGTAAAGGGAAAGAAAAGAGTAGCCGTTCCCAGCAGTGCCGTGGCAGATGCCATAACCCTTCCGGAGAAGACCTCGCTGCCAAATCACGTCACTGCACTCCATGGCCTCTTTCAGATACTTCTCCTCCTTAAACACCTGGACAGTGACAACAAAGCAGTGTCAATAAGAGGCTAACAGTTAGCAAAATACTTCTCTCCCATACAAGGTTTTACGGTGAGTGTCTGTAGTCCCATCACTGTGAGGTGGAGGCAGAAAGCTCTCAAGTGCAAGCTCAGCCTGGGTAATTCAGTAACTTGGAGAAACCTTGTCTCAAAATAAGGGGCTGCAGAAATATTTCAATGTGAAGTCCCTGGTTCAATGCCCAGTACCACCAAAAAACAGGCAAACAAAAACTTGCCCTTTCTGGTTAGAAAAATTATACATTAGGAAAACAAAAATGCCATTGAGAGTAAAAAAAAAAGTTAAAAAATTAAAAATAACTAGCAACATCATACATAGCTTCTTACAAACTCAATCTGTCAGCCTATTTCTCTTGCCCTCCAATTCAGTTTTGCTGAAGTGAGTCTAAAATTTAGCTTTACAAATTAATATTGAGCTGGGCATGGTGCTGCACAACTGTAATCCTAGTACTTGGGAGGCTTAGGCAGAATGATCACCATAAGTTCAAGGCCAGCCTGTGCTACATAGCGAGACCCTGTCTCAAAAAACAAACAAAAGATAAATAAATAAAAATTAATATTAAGTAGCACATTTTGCAAATGGGAAGGGGCCCAAAAGTTGGCGAGAGAGGAGAAAGGAAGGGGATAAAAACAATGTTGTATAGATGTACCAATTCCCCAAGAGGAATGTGATCATTATGAACTGCAAATGTGGACTAATGCAAAATTTAAATGATAAAAAATTAAGGTTAGCCCATCTCCTTGGGAAGCTGCTTCACCGCAAACCACTGCACACTTCTTGGGACTCACATTTTAGAGTTCTGAAATGTCTACTCTTAGCAAGGGCAATTAAGACATCGATATCGCTGCAGCATCCTGTTCCTGGGTAAAAACACCTCACTCTGGGTCAGCCTGTGCATCCGTGAGCACCTGCAGAGCCTACCCTGTGGGCCAGAGCGAGTGCTCATGCTCAGCTGTACCCAGACTGGCTCGGTCTCACCAGGTGCTGGTGGAAGGACTCACGGCACCCAGGGCGCTTCCTGTGGACAGCTGCAGAGTAGCCTGCCAACAGCCACGGGCAGGCAGAAGGAAGCTGCTCTCACTTCCTCAATGCCCCCCTCAGCAGCACTGGAGACTGAATCCAAAGCCTTTGCACTACGCTGCATCCCCAGCTCTTTTAGCTGTTTTATTTTGAGATAAAGTCTCCTAGCTTTGCGCAGTGGCAGTATTGTAGCCAATGAGGTTTATCCGAGGTGCGATTATTGCTAATTGAAAACTTTTCCCAATCACTATGTTGCCCAAATTGGACTTGAATCCTCTTGCCTCAGCCTCCCAGAGTGCTGAGATTACAGATGTGCACTACCACCCCTGGCTCCAGACTGTCTTCTACATTGTCCACTCTTTCTCCTCACATTTCATAATTGCTCCCTGGTCTTTCTCTGTTATCTGTTATTTGTAATCCCATGCTTCAGTCAGGCTATTCTAGTGCACAGGAGCTGGACAATGAGGAGCACAAAGGTCCCCACGTGTGATGGACGTGGGCCCGCCCCCTTGTGATAGTGAGTAGAGACCTCCTTGGCACCAGGCTGAGAAGAGTTCTGAGGCTGCAGGTGCAGAAAGAGAAACAAAGGCACAGTTAATCACCAGGTTTTGAGAATCAGAAGCAAGACTCCTTCTCTTCATATAAAGGCAGTTGAAAAGTGGGCTCTGGGGTCAGACTGCCTAAGCCTGGGTTTCAGCTTTTACCCGAGCGACCATGGACAAGTCACTTAGGCTCTGTGTCTTAGTTTTTTCATCTATGAAAGGACAACATGGCTTGCTGAGAGGGCTATCATGCAATACCGTGCCACGAGCTCAGCACAGGGCCTGGTACAAGCAGGTGCTGACTACTGCTGAGCTCTCCCAGCCATTACTCTTCTGGTGTCACTGCTGGCATGAATACCGCCTCGTCACTGGCCCTTGAAGTCAGTTGTAAAGGAAGACACTCTTATCCATCCTAAAGAAACAATAAGGCAAAGCTACTAGGTGAAAAGCCACTTTTCAGGCTACATCCTGAAATCTCAGGAGGAGCAGGCCAGCTCCAGTAAACCCAATTTCCTCCTTTCTGGTGCTCTGGGGAAGTGTGGTTGAAAGCAAGCCCATTTGATGCCCTACATATTGTCCCTGCTTCCCTAGTAAGAGAGGTCGTTGATGGTTTGCCCCCACAGTATCACCTATACCTTAGTTTCTCAGCATCAGCAGCACCCCTTTCTTGCCCTATCACATGCATGCTCTATGAGAAAAGCTATCTGAGAGTTTAAGAATTACAGAAAATGTTTCCAGAGTTAGGAACGGATTCATTTTCTTTATATTACAGAAATCACAATTTTTCCAGAAAATGCATTTACATTCCTTCTTCTGAACAGTAATTTTCCCTGAGAGATCTCAGGACAGGAAGTGTGGGGAGACAGACAGATGCAAATAAAATCATCATCTGAGATCTGAGTCAGAAGACTCAGGTAAGAGTCCCTCTTCTACAACCACAGTCAACTCACGTGACTTCCAACAGTGAGACCTTGGCATACAGCTTCTTTGAACCTGCTGGCTCATGTTATGATACAGACTGACTCAGATGAGTCAAAATATGGAAGAAATGACAAGGATTTTAGGTATCAATAACAAATATCTATAAGGATGAAAAGGAAACTATACTCACCACCAACGAACAGCTTTATGGCTTCTATCTAGATGTTCCCCCAAGTGCTGGCTAGATCTAGGGTGTGTGACACTGGGATTAAGGGTGTGGCACCAAATTAGTTCACTGAGTAGAATTAGTAGAGTTCCGAGTGTTGATAATGGAAGCCCCACTCTGGGTATAGGTGGCACCAATTAACAGGCTTTTAGTCTGGATAGAATATAAGGGGAAAAGAAGGCAGGCAGGCTGGCTTCCAGCTGCCTTCTGCTTGCCATGCCATGGACTGTGTCTCCTCTGTGATGCCCCTCTGCCATGTCCCCTGCCTTGGAATCAGCCAGCTGTGGACTGAAACCTCTACAAACTGTCAACCAAAACGAACCTTTCCCCTTTTAACCTGTGGGCATCACAGGTTTTGTTTCAATAACAACAAAAGTAAGACAGCTAGGAACATTCAGAGGAAAAAGGGATTATTAAAAAGAAATAAACGGACATTACAGACCTTGAAAACCATCTATAGGTAAGATAAAATCACTGGGTAATCTTATAGCAATTTGGATATGACAAAGGAAACCACAGGTGAATATGAAACTAGGTAAAAGGAAATTATCCCACCTGAATTACAAAAAAGAAAAACAAACTTAAAAATAACCCCTACACCATGTATGGAAAAATAATGGCCAAACACAAAATGTAGTGAAAAATACATATTTATGATTTCAAGAAGATCAAGGAATCTCAAATTGGACAAATATAAACAAATTTAAAATAAAAAAAACTAAGAGGAAAATCTTAAAATCCTTCAGAGGAAAAACATGCACACATGCATATACTGCAGGAAAGAGACCTGCACAATGAATAGCTGATTTCTCAGCAGAAACAAGAGAGGCCCAAAGACAATGGAACACTAGCTCTAAAGTATTGAAAAGAAAAAAAGCACAGTCGAACTAGAATTCCACAACCAGCAAAAAATTCTTTTAAAGATGAAGGTGAAGTAAGGTCAAATCTAAGATTAATAAAAATCAATTAGTTGCCAAAGTCAAAAAGATTATTAACAACTACTTTGCAAACCTGTATGCTAATAAATTGGAGAATTCGGAAGAAACAGACAGATTCCTAGACACATATATGAATTACCAAAACTGAAACAAGATTTAAAAACCTGAAAAATCCAGTAACATTTAATGAAACTGAATCGATAATAAAAAACTTACCAACTAAGAAAAGCCCAGGTCCAGATGGACTCACTGTGGAATGCTACAACTTCCAATAATCCTCAAACTCTTAAATGAAACTGAAAAGGAAAGAGGACTCCCCAAGTCTTTCCTGGAAGCTACCGTGATTCTAAAACCCGACCAGGATACAATCAAACAAAGGAACTATAAACTAACCTTTTTAATGAATATAGATGTAAAAATCCTCAACAAGACACTGGCAAACAAAGTGCAACAAATCACCAAAAAGTTCATACAAAAACATGAGTAGCACCTACAGGCAGGAAAATAAATTTTGTGAATCTGGACTCAAATTATAGTTTTATTTATAACTATATTAATATTTTTTAAATACTTGAAAACTTTTTCTCTACAATCATACTTAAAGAACTTCTGATTTTACACGCAAGACAATGAACTGTTAAAGCTTGTTATATAAAAATTCTAAACATTTCCCAGTCAATTTTAAGATACAGCTCTTATGAACTGGACATTCTTAAGTAACTATAACTTGAGAGAAAGCGGTCTAGAGTTGTGCTCCTCTCTCTGGGTCCCTGCCCCTGCCTAGATCACACACAAATTTGGCCCCTCCACTCACGAGACAGGGTGTAACAGGTCCCGCTCATGGTGTGCACACCCCGCAACAGGCCGCTGCAGTCTAAACTTATTTCCTGTAATTCATACTGTGAAGACATGTTTTACCACTAAATGGACAATTGGATTATTTACAGTTTTGCAAGTTACCATTGATGCCTTTCTGATCTCAGAAGATTCTGATAATCTTCACTTTCCTCATGTTCAACATCTTAATGTAAAAGACAAAATCAGGTTTGAATCAACTAAGTATGGGACCTTAACAGTTCTGGCTCTTGCTTTCCAAACAGGAGAGATTTCTGTTCTGGAATCAGTGAGGGAGGGGAGGTGTTCACATGGGATCTGGGCAGAGCCCTGCAGGAGGAGCCAGTCCTCTGTATAATGCAGATGCCTGCCACCAGGTGACCCTGGGGTGGGGGCACAGGCAGCAGAGACTGGCAGAGGAGTTGCCCAGGATGGAGGTCCCCACAGGGCATGCTGGAGCAGAAGAAGCACTCAGCTGTAAAGGCTGGCTGGTGTCTTTAAGGGAAGGGGAAAAGAGTTCCACAAACAAAAGTTTCTATCCTAGCATTTTTGCATCTGTTTGACTATGAAAAGGTCTTAGTTTATGCTGTCAATATTATGCATACACTCTTCAGTGTTGGACATTTATAATACTACAGACATCGCCATGTTGCTGCTCCAAAATACTAAAAACAGAAGAGGTAATCATTTGAACTGAATTATGGATTAAAAGGCAGCACCTGTGAAGATGAATCATTAAGTGCTTCTGATTCTGAAAAGGTGTATTTCATTGTGCTATGCTCTCAACAAATATCATGTGTTAGTTCTTAATGTACCAGTCACATTATTTCAATATTTTTGGTGTTATTGCTGAAGGATAGCTAAAAAGTTCTGAAAAATTAGTGTATATCATACAAGTTAATTTCCTATAACTTTTTTGAAATAATTCATCATAGTTCCTCACAAAGGGAAAATAAAATTGATGCAGGTACCAGTACTTCTGATTTTTTTATGTCAAAATATGAATTCTGCTCTATTAATTCCACCTAGTTTCTGAAGTAGAGACTTGCCAAAATACTGTTGAATGGAAGAATCATGGTGGTTACCGCTTTATTGACATGTGTATATCACATCAATTATGTATTACAAAGATGCATTAAATGGAAAATAAAAGGACAAACAAAGCACTATTTATTTTCATCTTACATAATAAATCTTAGGAAAGAAATAAATAACACTCTTAATTCTATGCTCAATATGCCCTGAATTTACTAGAATTAACAGCTGACGGTACTACTTACATCCCCATAATGCCTCAGATGCCGAAAAATGGGAGCACCACTCCTATTTCTTGGGAATAATTTTAAAGTCAAAGCCAAAAGCTCTTGCATGATTATATTCAACAATGGTTTATTTGTGCAAGAATGTAAAACAGTATGAAGACAACAAAATCAAACTATGGTTATAATACCATCTGCTGCCTTGCCAAGTACTCCTATCACAAGAATGAAAAGCATTACTATCCCATCAGATGTATTTTCCTTTATATATGAATACAAATCCCACAAAAACATACTTGTATCAGGAATCACAGGGATGAGTAGTGAAATAAACAGACTTTCTGTTTATTTTGTAAAAATGCTCATTCTAAAAGGTTTATAAACAGCATGGTGGTAACACCTATAATTCCAGCACCTGGGAGGCTGAGGCAGGAGGATTGTTGAGTTCAAGACCAGCCGGGGCTACAAAGTGAGCTCAAGACCAGCTTGAATGGCATAGTGAGACCCCATCTCAAAAAGACAAAAATACATAAATAAATAAAAGGTTTGTAGTGTGCAACCAAATAGGCCTTCCCAATCAAGCTGAAAGTGTGCTGCATACCTATACCCTAATGCTTGTGCTACCAACAGAGGCACTGGCTCACAGGCCTGTGAGCACATGGTGACCTGAATGCTGAATGCTGATCTTAGGGGCCTGCGTAAGCACCTGGGCGACCACAGCCAAATACTGACCTTATAGGCTTGCATGAGCATGTGGATGACTCCAGGGGCACCATGGCACCAGTGCACCAAGCGATCTGTTTCGTTGCTTAATGAAGATGGATAATTCCCAGATCGAAATTTTTTGTGGCGCACGTAATCAATACTAGGCTTCACCATTTCTGTCAAGGTTTCTTGGTCGACTTTTGCTGCTGGCTTTAAAAAAAAGAAAAACAAAAACTATTTTTTCTGAAGTTTCTTTTTGAAAAACTCATTGTATCAAGGCTAATAATATAAAGCATCAATTATGTGAAATACAGAGGAACATATACAATTAAAATTAACTCAATTATCTGATTTTTTTTAAGACTTACGCAGGGTACATTTTTGTTTCAACTAATTTTGAAGTCTTTCTAAAATACATAATGCTTAATATATAATGTATTAAACCTATTTTTTTCTTTGATGAATCAGGACCAGCAACTTGAGGGCAAATCACCCTATATAATGGAGAGGGAGACCTGCTTGGGTCTCTAGTAAACCTAGCACTATCAAAGATTTTATTCAATTGTTCTGCTTTGTCTTAATACTAGTCCTCGATTTCTACCCTGTGGCCAAATATTCCCCTCCTCCCATATCTGTTCACTGACTTTGCCACTTCAGGTACATTATTTAACTTTCTTTTCATGATATGATAATCACAGTATTCAACTCCTGAGGTTGTGAGGAATGACAGAAAAAAATGCACATTTCAGTCTTTCACCCAATAATTCGTCTTACTTCCTGAAAGTACTCTTTAAATGTTACCTATTCAAACTTATTATTGGATTTCTGTTAAAACTTCACTCTAGAGACTGTTGTGGTCAGGGCTTGCAAGGGAACAGATTTATAGGAAACATACTTTATAGGACTTGTTTTATAATATTCACTAGGAAAGCCAAATGCAGAAGAGTACAAGAGATCTGTCCATGCACTAGAGACCCAAAGACTCCAGCTGAGGGGCTGAATCCCACAGCAATGTACTGCAGGAGTCCAGCTGAAGACCTAGAGTCCATGACAGTGTCCAGCACGAGTCCACCTGGAGGCCTAGAGCCCACGATAATATCTCATGAAAGTCTGTATCAAAGGTCTGCACGGGAAAGCCCAAAGGCCAGTGGTGGAAGCTAGAAAGTCTGTGCCACCAGGGTGAAGGATCTGTGCCAATGGGCTGAGGATTTCCTCTCTGACATTTTAAGCACATCTTTTTATCTTATGTTTTCTGTGGCTGGCACAGTGTGGAATTTTTTTCCCTATTCCCTGCACAGCAACTTGATAGGTTCTTTCAAATTGGTGACTCACGTCTCTTAGTTCTAGAATATATTCTCTTACTGCATTTATTAAAATTCCTCCCATCACTTAAGTGTTCTCCCTTACTTGATGTCCTAACAGACACTGGTCTTCTTGAATGAATTCTCTTATTTTTTCATAATTTTTCCCCTATTGTTTATTTCTCCCTGATTTCTAAGATGTTTGACTTTGATTTCCAAACATTTTCAAAAACAAATAATTCAGCTGGCCTTGGTAGGATACACCTGTAATCCTAGAACTCTAGAAATCTGAGGCAAACGATTAAGTTTGAATTCAGACTGGGCAACACAGCAATTTCATGAGACAAAGCTTGTCTCAAAATCTAAAAAATAAAAAGGGCTGAAGATGTTGCTCAGTGTGAAGGTCCTGGGTTCAATCCCCAGTACCACAGGAAGAAAAATCAGTTATTCTATTTTTAATTTTCTAGAGCTCTTTTTTTTTATCCCTAAAGTGTTTCTTTTATTTATTTATTTTTTAATTTAAAAAAGAGAAAAGTCAGGAAAGAACAAAAAGCAAAAGGCATAAACAACAACAGCAAACTTGAAACAATAACAATATAGGTTTTCAAAACAGAATGAAATTTAACAATGGTTGTTATATTGCATATTTTTCTTTTTTTCAAAGAAATTAAAGAAAATTAAAGAAAATAGAAAAGCAGAAAAGAAGGGTAGAACAATACTGAACTAAAAAAAAAATTCTCATTATAGAATCACTAGTTGATACATTAGTCATTGTCATCTTAAAAAAATAGTTGCCAAAGTCACAAAATCAAAGCATAAATAGTGGCTAGACACTCAAACATTGACAGTGCAAATCCTTCTGTTCAATGTTTCAACAGAAATTCAGTAATATGGTCATCTATCTTACACTATACATACCGTTATACTCTTTACAGCACTTTCCTTCCCTTTCACTTTCACAATATCTGTCATACTCTTTGGATCCCAGTATTCAGTCAGTTCTTATTATTTTTTACACTAGAGAGACAATGTGATACTTACTCATGCGAGTCTTGTTTATTTCACTAATGAGGATATTTTCAAGTTGCCTCCATTTACCTATAAAGGCTGCAAGATCATCATTTTTTATGGCTGAGTAGTATTCCATCATATAAAAATACCACATTTTTTTCATCCACTCTGCAGTTGATGGGCATTTTGGTTGTTTCCAAGATTTAGCTATCACAAATTGTGCTGCTATGAACATAGATGCACATGTATCTCTGTGAGCTGACATTTTCAATTTTTCTGGGAAAATACCCAGAAGGGGAATAGCTGGATTGAATGGAATTTCCAATCCTAGTTTTTTGAGGAATCTCCATACTGATTTCCACAGTGGTTGCACCACTCCCACCAACAGTGGAGAAGTGTTCCTTTTTTCCCCCCGCATCCTCGCCAACATTTGTTATCAGTTGTTTTCTTGATGGCAGCCATTCTTTCTGGGGTAAGATGAAATCTCAATGCTGTTTTAATTTGCATTTCTTGACTGACCCGTGATGGTGAACATTTCTTCATGTATTTATTTGCCATTTGTATATCTTCATCTGAGAACTGTGTGTTCATCTCTGATAACCATTTTTGGAGAGGGTCTTTGAATCTGGGGGCCTTGATGTTTTTCAGTTCTTTATATGTTCTGGATGTAAGTCCTTTGTCTGAGGGATTGTTGGCTAAGATTCTTTCCCATTCTGTGGGTTTTCTTTTCACTTTGTTGGTGATTTCTTTTGAAGTGCATAAACTTTTGATAAAGTTCAGCTTTTGATAAAGTCCAACGTCTGTTCATGATAAAAACCCTACAGAAACTCGGAATAGACGGTATGTACTTCAATCTCATAAAGGCCATTTATGGCAATCCAACAGCCAACATTATACTAAATGGACAAAAACTGAAACTCTTCACTCTAAAATCAGGAACAAGACAAGGATGTCCACTATCACCACTCCTATTCAATATAGTTCTAGAAATATTAGCCAGAGCAATCAGACAAGAGGAAGAAATGAAAGGAATAAAAATAGGAAAAGAAGAAGTTAAATTATCATTATTTGCAGATGACATGATCCTCTACATAGAAGACCTCAAAAACTCCATTAAAAGACTACTAGAGGTAAATAAATTCAGCAGTGTAGCTGCATATAAAGTCAACACTCAAAAATCAATAGCATTCCTGTACACAAACAAAAAACTCACTGAGAGCAAAATTATGGAAATATCACCTTTCACAATAGCATCTAAAAAATGAGATACTTAGAAACCAACCTAACCAAGAATGTAAAAGATCTATATGCTGAAAATTATACTACCCTAAAAAAGGAGATTGAAGCAGCTATTAGAAAATGGAAGGATATCCCTTGCTCTTGGTTAGGAAGAACCAACATTGTGAAAATGGCCATACTCCCAAAACTGTTATACAGATTCAATGCAATCCCAATCAAAATACTATCAACATATCTTACAGATCTAGAAAAAATATTCCTAAAATTCATCTGGAAACAGAAGAAACCTAGAATAGCAAGGGCGATTCTGGGCAACAAAGGCAAGATAGAAGGCATCTCAATCCCTGATTTGAAACTATACTACAAAGCCATAGTGATAAAATCAGCATGGTACTTGCAAAGCAATAGACCTGAGGAACAATGGAACAGATCAGAAGATGCAAACACTACTAAAAAGACACTCAACCACCTTATATTTGACAAGGGAGCTAAATGTGTTCACTGGAAAAAAGATAGCCTCTTTAATAAACATTGTTGGAAAAACTGGCTTTCCACATGCCAAAGACTGAAAATAGACCCATGCCTATCACCATACACTAAAGTCAAAATGGATCAAGGATCTAAATATTAAAACAGAAACCCTAAATCTACTGGAAGAAAAAGTAGGCAAAAACCTTGGAGACATAGGGGTAGGGAGAGAATTCATGAATAAAACGCAAACCGCACAGGAAATACTTCAAAGACTCACCAACTCGGATCTCATATTCCTAAAATGTTTCTTGCTCTTTGGATACAAGAGTTTCTCTTGTGTGCCTAAGGATGTTAATTACGAACAACAGTTTCTTTGACACTCCTTTTTCTTCTAGATTATCTCTGTTTTCTCTGTGTTTCTTTCTTCTATATGTTTAGGTATCCTATCTTTCAAGCTGGAGGCTTTCCTCAGATGTCTGATAATACTGTCTGTTGCTTTATATTTTTGCATAAAATCATACGCACCTAACAAGATATATTTTGTGCATAGGAGAGATCTGTCCTATTGTAGAAATCACTGTAGGGGACTGGACAGCACATTACTCACGGTTTCACACAGAAAAAGGATCAAAAGGGTTAGTATGCAGGAACAGTGTTGTTTTAAGGAATTCTTGACTTGAGTCCACAACCTGACTAGAGTGGCCGTGGGCTGAAGACCTGGGGCAGACCTGCAGCAGCGCTGTGTTTATGGTAGACAGCACTTTGAAGTCCTCCATTCTAGGGTTCTACAGGAGAAGAGGACTTGTTTTTTGTTGGCGGCGTCTTCAGGCACTTATGAGTGACCTTCTTCTGAGCTATTAGACCACATTCTGCCCATCGTGCGCAGGGAGGAAAGAGATAGGGAGGTAATGAAAGGAGATACATCCTTTGAGGACCTATCCCCAGTGACTTGCCTCCCTGGACCAGACCCCACTTCCTAATGGCAAGGCAGCTATAGCCTCCCATACATTCAATCACTTCCCAAAGCACTATCTGTAAGTATATGTGGCTTTTAGGGGATCTTCTTAACTTTTCTATAACGTCATCTTTCTCTTACTTTTGGTTTACATATGCATTGTCTGGGACTCAACGTATTTTATAGTTTTATCAAAGAATTTGGGTTTGTGGTCTTCATTTTTCTTGTTGTTTGGAAAGGACTTTCAAGAAAAGAACTGTCTTTGTTTTGACACTGGAAAGCAGAGCTCTAACTGACATTTTAAAAGTTTCTGCGTATCCTGTTCTGACGCTTTCCAAATGACAGCACACAGTAAGGCACAACTGCCACATGACTGCCTGACCACACGAGGGCACATGAACACCTTGAGACAGGGAAGGGAAGTGCAAGCCAGCTCCTAAGTCAGCTCCACCACACTGTCCAACGTTCTGTAAAAACTCCTGGGCACTTCTAAGTAAAACACTTGGCTAACAGTGTCCCATGTTCTTCATTTTAAAATTAGATTAGTGGAAAATCTCATGACTGTTACTTCTCTCAAAGATATTCCTCATATGTAATAAGTCAAACTAAATCCCTGGATCAAAACCACATTAGCATGTGATGTTGCCCTTTATGGGTATTATCATATTAGTAACTAAAAGGTTCCTGACCTGGTGTTAAACCATTTTTCTGGAAAAACAGAGTGCCTACTGTGATGGCTAACTGTGTATGTCTCTTGGTGGGCTGCAGGTGTTCAAACATATGATTTCTGGATGTGCCTGTACAGATGTTCCAGATGACAGCAAATCTGAACTGCCGGAAGCAGTGAAGCACATGACATTTGCCAGTGTATAAATTCTAATCTCCGTTCCTTGACTTACTAGAAATTTACTTTAATCAGCAGGACAATGACAGAAGAAAAGTGCAGGCAATGAGCGACAAATCTGGTGCAAATCTACATACAGAATGTACCCTTCAAAATTCACTGCTACCAGTTAACAAAGCAGAATCTAAGCATCTACAATTCAAAGTAGGAGTTAGTCTCATTCAGTCTCATTCAGCCTGTTGGCTTTGTGTGGAGAATTAACTTCCATTCATACTGGTCTAATTGTACTATAATTAATACAGTGGCTGCATTAATATTTCAGAGTATTGTCACCTACCTGCATTAACATGTAGTAGATGCCAGTCATGCCATGGGCTGCTCCAACATACTGCTTCCTATGCCACTGATACAACAGGGGACAGCGCTCAGCTTTTCTTTCTTCCCTTGCCAAAGTCTTGCCTGATTCAATAATAGCACTGACTACCTGCAGAGATATTGAAACACATAAATCTAAAAAAATTACATGTATCCTATTTTGGTATAACAATAATGTGTGTGGCGAGAGGGAAGGAAGGAGAAAATAAAGAGAGATTAATCTAAAAATCTTTGAAGAGGAGCTAAAATAGTTCTATTTATGTTATAAATTAATAAGTGATGGCTGAGAGGAATGGGAAGACAATGTCAGAATAGACAAAGATGTAAAGAAATCTAACCAAGGCATCAAAAGTTCATTGTATGAAAAGTTTACTGAACTTAAAACAAACTTCCTAAATGGTTTCTGGTATTTTCTTTGCGTTGTAACTGCAATTGCTTCTCCAAAAGAATTCCAGGTAAGAAAGTTGGAGACACTGGCTTTGTTGATGAGAGACTAATGAAATGCAGTCTACTGTGGCATGAAAGATCTCAGATTAGAAGACTATCATCTCTAGAATGACTATCGGTGACTGTTTCCTTATGCCCACACTCCTCTCTTCCTTTTGGTAAAGTACACTAAGTTTTAGCTAGACATCTCTTGTAGAGGAGCCCTGGCGAAGGAAGCTGTTTCTCCTTCATTTCCTCTTTTCACCTTCCACTCCTGACTATGTGTCCAAACCAACCATGATCATTTGGATGAGGTATGTGGCAAGCACCGTCCAGTAAGACAGAAGAGGACAGGTCCCAGCCACATTGTCCTCATACATCTCACAAAAGGGAAATAATGATTCTAAATGTTTGAAGTTGCTGTTGTTTGGTTCTAGTAAAACCAACTTAATCAATAAAGGGTGAAAAAAGTATAAACTTAAAACCATTCCTCATCTGTACTACAAATATATAAATAAAATATTTAAAAATTCCTGAATCAAAAAAGCTATTGTAAAACTTTTATGAGATGCTTTAAAAAATTAATTCTACCCACTAGCAGAAACCATGTATGAACATGATAAGGCTATGTTAACAGAGAGCTGTTAATGCCCACAGGTCAGCATCCCACATTACCTCTTTAATAGCAGATTCGCACACGGTGCCTGGGCCAATCTCCGTGTTCAGGTACAGTAAGGCATATAGATACCCTGCCCGTCCATATAACAACTCATCAGGGAGCTCAGACTCCTGGCAGACAACGGTTCTATGCAACTGCAAAAGTCTAATGAATAAGAAAAATTCTGTTGCCCAGGAAATGATTATTTTTAAGTTTAAACTATGATTAAAAAATACAAACCCAGGAAACAAGTATAAAACTTTTCTACTTTACTAATTCCTCTATCAACCATAAAAATTAAGAAAAAAATTTTTCTGCTCAAAATTTCTGTCTGCATATGTGTTCTAAACCATGTAATAGAAGAGATTTCATTCTGAAGTCCATCATTAGAAGAAAGTGATTTAAAATTAGTGAAATGTGCCTGGACTCAGGAACAAGCCTGACTGCTTTGAGTTTTCAATGGGTATTAGTTGACTGGCTTGTGCCAGACACTCTCTGAGACCCTAGGAGGAGCCCTGATTTCTGCTTCTTCAAAAAAGAATATAAAACAATAGGTGCAATAAGTGCACATACTTCATAACTGCTCCATCATTAGCATATCTAATCAGTTATTTAAGGTTGAATTTTGTCATTTTCCTGGCATTTAAGCTAGTTTTTACACATCAAAGGAAACCAAAATGCTTAGGAAAAATGAATAAAGAATGTTTACCCCCCCCCCAAATTAAGGGATCTCCATGCTTATAAAGAAACAGAGCATAGGATCCCACCATTATAGTCAAGACCAACATACAAACCACTTGACTTTTTGGAGAGCTTTGTGCATAAGAGTAGACTAATCAAAAATAATTTCCTTTGTGAATGTTTTCCTACTGAAAGAGCTTCAAATAAGAATTTGGAGAAAGCATTCCCAGCTTTAAAAGCTCACTTTGTGATGCATTCCTGGGACTCGCAGTCACTCTTGAGTTTATGATAAATCACAGCTCCCACAGCGAGCGGCCCGGCATCTCCACAGAGAAAAGTGACCCTGCGGCCATTCAGATTCCGAAGCGTCCTCTTGACATAATCCAGGGATCGCAGCAGGTGAGTCTGGTCACCAGTGACCCGGTGCAGCTGAAGGTATAGGAGGGCTATGCCTGGAATGAGTCCCACCAAACAAAAGCATTGTGAGTTTTCCTTTCACGTTTGGAGTACTCTCTTGTAACTACAAGAATTACATTCTTCTATGTAATCTCTGTATTTTGAAAGGGGCAACATAGAAAATTCTTTTTCTTTAAAATGAAAACAAAACAAAAAACCAAGATATGGAAATTAGAGTAGAAAAAGACATAAATCAAATTTAAACCTACTCTCTTGCTAATTGCCCTGATGTAGTAGTCAAAATATCTACCCCTAATACAGAGAGTTACCAAGGTCCTCCCTTTCCTGGTTAACTTTCATTCATTTCCACGGTACACTCACCCTCCTTTGTATCTCAAGCAAATTTGTATTTGCTTCCTTTTCTTTGTATTTCTTTGTATTCCTGTTCTTTGTATTTCTCATATGTCATTTTCTCCTGCATTACTCCAAATTAAACAATTACTTTTCTGGATTTTATGCCTTCTTCCTAATTTTTCTGTTCTTAAAAATTTTTTATTTTCTTTAGTGACCAACCCATCCAATTGACCAACTAACTAGCAATCACCTGACATTTATGTAATAACCACTGTTTCTCAGAAGACTAAAGCAGTAACAACAGCAACAATAACAAAACCATAAGACCTATTTCTTAATACACATTTTCATTATTTACTAGGTTAAATAAGTAATAATATAAAAATATGGCATACTATACGTTATAGGTCAAAATTCTGGTAGAAGGTATTTCTTTAGAAATAAAATTACAAAGCACCTTATCAATAAAGACAACAACCAAGGGTATAAAATATTACCATTTTTAAAAATTTTTAATTTTTAAATTTTTCATTTATTTATTATTGAGACATGGTCTTGCTATGTAGTTCAGGCTAGCTTTGAACTCACTTTGTGTCCCAGGCTGGCCTCCAACTTGTGGTGATCCTCCTGGCTCAGCCTCCCGAGTGCTGGGTTTATAGGCATGTACCACCATGCCCAGCAAAAAAATAAATTTTAAACCCAAGTCCTATATCTCATGATCCAAGAATAAAACATCGGTTATTATAACCCACATTCTCACCTGTCCAACCAGTATAAGCAGAGCAATCATGAGGATCAGCCGTCTTCAGCCCTTCTTCCATTTGTTGTAGAAGATCTTTGATTTTTGTCTGGATCCTCCTAGTGAAATTTTGAATGATCTGAGAACCAAAAGAAGAAGGAAAATTAAATTTCACAAGAACAGGACAATGTTATAACAGTCTAGGTTGCATGAATATAAAGACAGAAGTCATTTGTTATGGCCCATTTCAATGCCTCATTGGCTTAAGGAGATAATGCCCCCAATGGATTATACTTCTTAAGTAGGATCATAAACAATAACCTGCAGAAACCCAAGTGGGGAATACAGAAACAAAAGAGATATTTGACTATACAAACATTTTAGCTTTTATAAGGTAAAGAGCATAAAAAGAAAAACTGCGTATATGTCTCTAACCTGGCCTGACTCCCCCAGCCCCCCAGCCTGCTGGCTTGCAGAAACAATGCTCTCTGCAGGAAACTCAGCTCAGCACTAGGCAAACACAGGAAAGGAGATAAGATAGGACAAGGAATTTTGCAGGACCTGGAGGCATCTGGAGACGTCTGGAGAATTTACAACAAACTCCAAGGACCCAGCCCACTGAGATGCAAGATTACCAGAATATTTTAACCACAGATGTTCACTGGGATCTTCCCACCTAATGTCCTCTGCCTTCTCTCCATCCCTATAAAAGGCACACACTTCTCTTTGTGCAGGGCACTCTGTCTGAACCCAGGCACAATAAATTTTATACTATAATGCCTTTATACAAGCCTGGTGGTCTCTGCTGCTTATTTCCTTACCAAATGTTCAGTCACTTGGTGATTAATGAAATGCAAATAAAAGTAAATATTATAAAGTCAGGTGTGGTGGCACAAAGGTAGGAGGATCATTGTGAGTTTGAGACTAGCCTGGGCTATGAAGTGAGCTCAAGTCCAGCCTGAACTGCACAGTGAGATTCTGTCTAAAAAAAAAAAAAAGGAAGAAAGAAAAAAGTAAATATAGATTTCCTGTGATATTTTCATGTTATTTAACTCTATGCTGGTCTCCAGGATTTCTAAGGAGAAATCCACAATTAGTGAAGTCCCTCTATAATGTGTGATGTCCCTGTTTCTTTCAAGATTTGCTCTTTATCTCTGCCTTGTGTGGCATCCTTGTGCTCATTATGGTAGGTGTCTGCGGGTATTTTGCATCTACAAGTTTCTTTGACTGAATTTATCAGTTCTCAACTACTATTTCATGAAATATTTCTTCTGTCCCATTTGTCTGCTTTCTTCTAGGATTCCAATTACACATATATTGGATGGTGCTGTGGTTTATTTAAATGTCCCCCCAAAGCCTCATTCAGTCATGGAGGCAACTGAATCTAGCATTTATGATTGGTTTGTTGTCTAGCACTGGGATTGGTAGTGTGAGTATTACACCCGCCCTGGGGGGGAGTCAGGATATCAACAGGAAGGTGTCCTGCTCTTTTGCTTTTGCTGCCTGCAGCAGCCATGACTGGCTACCCCACCATGCCACGCTGCCTCCAACTGAGTATGAACTGAAACCTCAAAGAACTGTAAGAAATCTTTCCTTCCCTAACTTTGGGCATCAGGTATTTTGTATTAACAGTGAGTAAAAAAATAACTAAGACAAAATTTGGTACCAAGAGTGGGGTCACTGCTCTAACTATACTTGACCATGTATGTGGTTCAAGAGCCTTTGGAAAATTGTGGGGAGAGTTTGGACAGGAGATGTTGCCTGACAGAGCTGGAACAGCTTGGGCCATTCTGTAGAGGAGATTCTGGTCAGAGCTCAGACTAGAAGGTGGATAAAAAGACTGCCAATAAAGAACAGGCTTGGGAAGTTTCTGCTGGGAAGAAGGATCACATTGTTTTTGGACCCCACACAATGTGTGTTATGGCTTGGCAGAAAGTTTGTCTGCATTTTGCTCATGTTCAGAGACTTTGCCTAAGACTGAAATTAAGGGTGATGGACTGATTAATTTGCCAAAGGAAATTTCAAGGCAGGCAAATATCAAGTCGGTGGCATGGCTATTATTAAAAGTTTTTAGCCAGATTTATGATGCGAATCAAGAGCAAAGAGCCCAGCAGTATAATTTAAAACATTGTGAATTTGGCCAGAAGGAAAACTCCAGTAAAGCTGTGGACTGTAAAGATAGAGCTAAAACCTCAACTGCTGAGAAGGAACAGAGAAATAAAAAATATAGCCTGGGCCATCATGGGAGGCAGCGGGTCTTCACCTTTTACAGACTCAAACTGCCAAAAGTGAGAGACTTTGCTTAAAGGAGAAAGCCATAGGGCGCCACATTCCAGAGTGGCAACAGAGGCCACAGGAGGTTTCAAAATGGCGGTGACATAGAGAAGCTTTTCCTCACAATCAGATTCAGAGAGCTCAGCGATCCAGACACTTGACTCGTACAGCCAAGAGAGAGGAAAGCCTGGCTACTGCTCCAGCTGGCATCATCCACATGGTGCTTGTTTTAGGTGCAAGGAAAATGCACAAATTCTTAGGGTAAGATGGCTTCCACCCCAACTGCAAAAGGCCTAGGAGGCCAAGCAGTATGTCTCTGAGAGGGCATATGTAAGGGTAAGGCCAAAGGTGCAGTGGAGACCCCAGAAGTTTGAAAAAGCCAGCAACATGGATCATCCAAGGAAAGCTGCAAAAACTGAGCAAAGGGGGCTTTAAAGAGAAGCTGCAGGAGCTGAAATCCCTGGAAGTGCCATGGGGGTAGAATCACCCAAGCCTTTTGGAGCTTACAGCCAGATTGCTTCAGATGCTGAGCATGGAACTCCAGGACTTAACGTTTGCCCTGCTGGATTTTGGACTTGTTTTGGTTCCAATCCTTTGTATTCCCATTTGTAACTTCTGGAATGGTAATGTTTATCTTGTGCCTTTGCATTCTGGAAATGCTTAACCTTTTTTTCATTTGTACAGAGGGTTACAGTTAAGAGTTTGCCATAGATCTTGGAGGAGATTTGGGACTTGGACTTTTCAGTAATGCTGAAACTGTTACAACTATGGCAACTCTTGGGGATGGACTAAATGTCTTTTGTATAAAAGGATGTACATGAGTCGTTGGGGGACCAGGAGTGGAATGTTGTGGTTTATTTAAATGTCCCCCCAAAGCCTCATTCAGTCATGGAAGGGACTGAATCTAGCATTTGTGATTGGTTTGTTGTCTAGTGTTTGGATTGGTGGTGAGTGTTTCACCTGCCCGGGGTGAAGCCGGGATAATGGCAGGAAGGAGGTGTGTCTTACTCTTTTGCTTTTGCTCTTGCTGTTTGCAGCAGCCATGAATGGCTGTTCTGCCATGCCACAATGCCTCGGAGCCAACTGAGTATGGACTGAAACCTTCAAGAACTGTAAGAAATAAACCTTTCCTTCCCTAATTTTGGGTGTCAGGTATTGCTTCTCAACAACGAGTAAAAAGTAACTAAGACAGATGGTTTGATATAATCTAATAAGTACCCGAAACTCTGCTCCCTTTTTTATACCTTCAATCTTTTTTCTCTTTATTTTTCATATCGGTTAATGTTTATTAATTCATTTTCAAGTTCATTCACTCTTTTAAGTCAATCCAGTGACATTTTTATTTCAGATTTTTATCAATTCTAATCACCCATAAGATTACTTTTATGTTTCTATTTCTCTACTGAGATTTCCTAGTTTTTTTTTTTTAATTCATTAAAAGCATACTTTGCTTTATTTCATGGACAATACTGACACAGTCACTTTACAACCCTTATCTGCTAGTTTCACTATGTGGATCATTTCAGGGTTGGATTTGGTTAACTTTCTGTATTGAAAATATGTGCAAAGAAAAATATGTCACCCCAAATGTGCCTTTTTGACACAAGAAGCATTTTGAGCTGAAGGCAACTGAGAAGAACTAAATAAGAAAATCTCTCTGCCTTCCCTATGCACCTAAAAGGAAGACAAATATTTACAAGTGTCTGTCTCTCCTTTCAACACATGAGACAACTTCACGCACTGACTGTCCTGGAGAAGGCTCCAGGGAGCCCACAAAACAAACCCCACTTCCTTGCCTCCCACTGTCTGCACACAGACATCCAAAGCCCTTTCCCTTGATGTTGTCAAGTCTTTAAAAATGTATTGCTCTTTGCTGAAGGTAAGACACTGTGTACCACCTCAGGAAAGTGGCTTAGATATCCTCTGGGTACCTCCCATTTTTATATAAAATATACAAGTTAATACACTTGCTTTTTCTCTTACTGATCTGTCCTTTCTTACAGGGGTCTGTCCCAACTAAGCACTCCAAAAGAGAGGAAAAAAGACTCCTCCCAGGATCTCATGCACCAGGTTATTCTGCACACCACGCAGAATGTGACTCGTTTCTGCTCAGGTGCGCATGTCTTTCTTGAGCAGACCTTTCATCTTCAGCTGAGCTTCTATGAGCCAGTGCAGGCAGCAACATTCCAGTCATGGGGATTCAAAATGTGGGGATCCCTTCTCTGGTCTATCCCTCCCCACACTGACTTTAATGGCCACTAATTTTAAGAAAGCTGTGGCAAGTGATGCTGTTGGCAGTATTTTACCCACAACAGAACTTTCACTAAATTAAACTTGATTCTTCTAAACCTTGCTGCTGCTTTACTAAGTTTATACAGCTCTCTAAATCCTTTGCTGTACTGTCAACAATGTTCACAATATCTTCATCAGTAACAGATTCCATCTCAAGAGACCACTTGTGTTACTGGTCCTTAAGAAGCAACTCAATCAGGCACAGCTCTGTGAGGCTGAGGCAGGAGGATCGTAAGTACAAGCCCAGACTGGGCAACTTAGCAATTGGTAAGACCTTGTCTCAAACAAACAAACAAAATCAACTTTTAGGGATGTAGCTTAATGGAAAGGCCTTGGGTTCAACATTAGTGCTGAGAGAAAGAAAAGAAGGAAAGAAGGAAGAAGAAAATAAGAGAAAGAAGGAAAGAAGGCAAAGGGAAAGGAAAGCAAAGGGGAGGACAGGGGAGGGGAGGTAAGGGGAGTCAAGTTTCATTATCAAGTGATCTGTCCTTGTGCTCTACTGGAATCAAAGATGACTGTAGGTCTAGAAAGATGACTGGATATGTGAAAAGCCATCCAGCTGGTGTGGAATAGAATGCTGTACGAGCTGGTGATTGACAATGCATAGATTAGCGTGTCCCTGCAAATTCTGAAAATACCTTACTCACCTCTTACTGTGGTACCTTCAGCCTTGAAAGGGGCAAGAGAATAGGTAAATTTATATCTAACCAGCTTTACAGCTTCAGTTTTTAGAAAGACACTTCTTCCATGATTGAGAAGCAAGCAGCACTTTGACCCAAAGTTCAATGTAACAAAGGAGATTGACTTAAAACAAAGGCCAAGATGCCAAGAGTTTTAGTTACCCAGGTGGAGCATTGGTGCTTTTAGCCAAAGCAATCTCCAAGTCTTCAGAGTTGGTCTTAGTCAGCCTTGAGGGTTGGAATCAGTTTCTTCTAAGTTCTTGTTGGCATGGATATTCTGACTTCATCACACCAATCGTAATGTTCTTAATGGCATCTAGAATGAAATACCCTTTCCAGAAGCTATTTGTCTGACTTTGCCCAGAATCAGAAGAGGAATCACTGTCTATTCAATTTCGGCTACAGCCTTATAAAATGTAATTTGAGAAGACCAAGACTTGAAAGTTGAAATGACTTTAACCCACGGGCTGCAGAATGGAAGCTGTATTAGTTGGCTTGAAAACAACATTAATGGCATTGTTCGTCTCCACAAGACCTCTTCTGAAGCTGAGCACACTGTCCATGAGAATTAAAGATTAAAAGATTTTAAAGAAATCTTTTTTTTTCCTGAGCAGCAGATCTTAACAGCGTGCTGACAACAGACACATTAGTGTCTTCTCAGCTGGTTGTTTTTCTAATAGAACAAAGGTACAAGTAGAGTTGGTATAATTCTCAAGGGCTCTAGGATTTTCAGAATGGTAAGTAAGCATCAGCTTCAACCTACAGTAACAAGCTGCATCAGCTCCTAACAAGAGTTTCAAGCTGGGTGTGGTGGCTCATGCCTGTAACCCCAGTACTGGGGGAGGCTGAGTCAGGAGGCTTGCAAGTTTGAGACCCGCCTGAACAACTGAGCAAGACTCACTCTCAAAAAGAGGGTTGGTAGGGATGTATATTAGTGGTTGAGTAGTCTTGGATTCAAACAGAGGAGAGGGACAGGAAGAGGGAGAGGGAGAGAAAGAGAGAGCGATTGATTCAGCCTGTTCCTTGAAGTTTGAAGTGAGGCATTGACCTCTCCCTGGTTATGAAAGTCTCAGCATCATCTTCCAATAGAAGGCAACCCTGTCTACCTTGAAAACCTGTTGTTTTGCTGGCATCTCCTTCATCAGTCATTGAGCTAGACCTTATGTGTTATAAATTTCTGCATCAGCACCTGCTCTCCACTTTGCCCTTTTGTATTATAGAGATGGATTCTTAAACCTTACAAACAGTCTCCTGTCTTCTTCAGTTTCATCACCTTCTTAGTCGTCAGAGAACTAAAGACAGGGCTTTGTTCTGGATTAGGTTTTAGCTCAATTGAGTGTTGATATTCCATCCAAACCACTCAAACTTTCACCATACCCACTTTCTTATCATGCATGTGTTCACTGGAATAGCACTTTTCATTTCCTTCAATAACTTTTCCTTTGCAATCATAAGCTGGCTAACTATTTGTGAGAGAAGGTATAGCTTTTACTTATCTTGCTGTTGACAAGCCTTCATCACAAATCTTATCAATTACTTGTAGCTTTTGATTTAAAGTAAGAGATACGTGACTCTCCTATTCACTTGAGCACTTGAGCAGGGTGGCCAGGCCACTGGAGAATTACTAATCAGCCTAACCTCAATTTTGCTGTGTCTTAGGCAACACAGGTCTATGCAAAAGGGAGGAGATGATGGAATGGCCAGTAGATGCAGGCCACACACTCACCATCAAGCTCAGTATCTTATAAGGGCACAGTTTGTAACAATGCCGAGTAACTGCAATGATATCAAAGATAACTGATTACAAATCATCATAACAGTGCAATAACTTCGAAACTCCCATCCCTGTCCACATGCTGATGCCCTCATAAGTAATAATTATGCATTCAGACACAAGTATAACCATTTTATAAATAATACACTGTCTTGGTTACTTGTCTCTAGTTGCTGGGACAAAATACCCAATACCCAAAATTAAGGAAGAGAAGGTTTATTTAGTTCAGTTTGCTGAGGTTTCAGTCCATAATCAGCTGGCTCCAAAGCAGAATGACATGGCACAGGGGCAACACTTCAAAGTGGCAGAAGACAGAAAAAGCAGCAAAAACAAAACAGGAGCAAGCAAGTCTCTTTTTCTCCCTTATACTGTAAGCAGGCTGCCCACCTCCAGGCTGGGTGGCGCACTCACATCTTTCTCTGTCCTCCTCTTGCACATGATGAGGATGTTTACAAAATGAGGACCCTGGCTACCTGCTGAGTCGCTTAGTTAAACTTCTAAACTTCTCAAGTTGACACAATGTATCATCCATTACATACACCAAAGGGTATTGAAATTAATAGGTACATATTTCTGTTATCACGTAAGTATTAAATATGATTTTTTCCTCTTAAGCATTATATTTATTACTTGCCCAAGATTATAATAAGTGGCCAAGACAATAGATTGTACTTACTGACCAACACAGAGCATTAACTTTCAAAGTTTTATCATTAAATGTTATTTAGAGAATTAAATTACAATCATTCAATCATTCCTACTTCATCCTGGGGGCAAAAAAAAATCTTTCTTTGTGGAAAAAGCTGAACTAGAAACTTAAGGCCAACATCAACTTTGTGAGAATCTTTACAAACATGTGACTTACATTAGATGATAGCTAGCACAAACCAGTGGTTCCTACCTGTCTCAGAGGCAATGTACAGCAAATAGGTCTCACTTCCCCACTTACTGCTTTCTAGCAATGCCATGCTGTTACAGGCCCCTGAGTTAGAAATATTATAGGCAGACAGGGCTAGACCCTCAAACGAGTTGGCACAGAGGACCAGATGTCTTGTGACCTTGGAGGAGACAGACACCTCCTGCTATGGGCTAGATCTCAAGACAAAAGGCAAAACAAATGTGACTACATCCTATGTATAAACATCAGGGATTGATATTCTAAATAGGTATGGATCACCTTCAAAAAGCTGGGAGTCACCATCCCAACCCCATACAGGAAGAGTCACTGCTCTGTAAGAATGCCTGCTTACTACCTGACTCACTTCCCCATTTGTCCCTGATTTGGTCAATTTTACCTGAACAACTAATCTTATTGGTTGACCACAGTTCTGTCCCACTTCATGACCCTCTGCCTTGCAAGTTCCCAGGTTTCCCTATTTTAGACCTCATTGTTTTACTCTATAAAAGTCCCTAGAAAAGACAGAGTCTTTGGCAACCTACCCAGGACCCCTTCTGTCTTTCTCTCAGACAGAAGCTTTCTTTCGCTCAATAAATATATTCTATTACTAACCTTCATTGTTCCTAAAATTCTTTCTTCAATTTTAGAGAAAACAAACCAGACATACCAGACATATAGTAGGTTGGGCGTTTTAGTCCCCTATATCAATAAGACAACAGCAGACACAGATCTTGGTGCTCATTCGGGGTTCTGGCTTACCCTTGCTGTGATTGTTGTGCAAATCTTTGCTGGATTCTCTAATTATATTTTGCTGTTAGATTTTTTAGACTCACTCACTCATACCATAAGCATATAAATACCTTAGTCACAAGCACTGAAACATCAGGAATGGTAACAGAACTCCAGAAGTTTTAATCTCTGTTCTGAGATTGATTTTTCTGCTATGCTGCAATCAGGAAAAAAGCAGCTCTTTTACTATATGGTAGGAAATTTTCCCAAACAAGGATGCCCAGATGTGTTATAAAGCAAAAATACACTGGAGTAGGTATTCATCACTGGTTGTAAAACTCCTTGTAAGACACTGCTGCGTCTATTATTCCAAATGATGCACAATACATGTCTATGACAAGATTTATTTCTCTTTCTCACAAGATTTTTCATGGTAATAAATTCTAGAATTCACATGGGAGAGTTTTTTTTTTCTGAGGCAACGGGAGGAGAGAAAAGGTTAGGGTTAGAGGGAGAGACGGAAGAAAGAAAGAAAGAAAGAAAGAAAGAAAGAAAGAAAGAAAGACAGACAGACATGCTGGGTGACATTTAAGCACACAAGTCATCCCTGTTATGGTCTTGAGGAAAGATTCAGGATATTAAACTTCTCTCTGACCATGCTATTTTTCCATGTACTTCATAAGAAGAATGAAGGAGAGGAATTCATTTCCAAATGGCCATTCCCTAGAACACACACACCCTCTGTACCTCTCTGCATAATGGCATCTGACACAGGTGGGGTTCAGGGCCGAGCACTCATTATCCATTGCTATATTCACTATGGAAAAAATAAACAGACTTTCATAAAATTTTACAATCTTTTAAATACAGCTGATAAGAATTACCAAGACTCTAAAAACTGTTACTGAAAGTACTCAGTATTTTTTTTTGTTTTGGTACTGGGGATTGAATTTACAACCTTACAATTACCAGATAAGTACTTAAACCACTGAGCTAAGTCTCCAGCCCTGTTACTCAGTTTTTCACTCATGTTATGCTCCAAATTTATCTTGGCAGGAAGTTTGATAAGTATAATAGTATATTAACATGATAAAATACATTAAAGTTACTTAGGTCACTTTCAGATATGTAGGAAATAAGCACAAAAATACAGCTCACTATGCAAATTTTGAGTCTCAGATTAGATTACCTGATTCAGTTATTCTTTTGAAAAACAATCATGTGTCAAGTTCTGTGTATTGGACAAAATGTCTCAATGAGTAAGATTAGATCTCCCCTCCCAAGTTCCTGTCTTAATGAGACAACTACAAAAACAATTATGAGTATAGTAAATGTCAGACTAGGAATATACAACATGATGTGTCCAGCAAATATACATGTAAATGCACACTGATATATTAAGATTGCCAATATGTCTGCAGCACAGCCACTAGGGAAACAATACATCTTGGAAAACAGTCTTCAGTTTACATTTGGAGAAGGTAGGTATTCAGGATTCTGCTGGGGTTCTCATCAGACCCTTGCTCCCCTTAATAGGCAAATGGGCAGCCAGCATAATGAGGGTGGAAAGGACAGCAAGGCACTGACCATACTTGTGAGGTTGGGAAGGGCATTTTGCAGGACCTCATAAAACCTTTCTGTGGCCATGGGGAATCACCAGTGGGGCACTATGTGCGTCTGATGGCCAAGAGAGCTCATTCCTTAATGGGGAATGCTGCTGTGCTTACCTTACACAGATGTTTCTGTGCAACCAGTTTACTCTGAACTATGTGAAAGGAATACATATCCTGTCTATTGTTGCCCTTCACTGACATCATAGCGAACCTTAGGTGAACATACAGTGTATGTCCCCATTTGACAAGTAACAGGATATTTGTGGAGACAGGGAAAGTCACTTAGGAAAAGTGAGGACAATAGAAAATAGTAGTTTTGGAGTTTGAACCTAGGTATCGAGTTTCAGAACAGGCCTTCAAAATGTTCACCCTGCAATCCCTGGAATCTGAAACAGATTACAGACCTAGAAATAAAGTGACAAAGGATTATACAGGAGGGACACATCTAACCCCATAATCCCTGAAAAACAGAAAACTTTCTTTAATTGCAGGCCAAGAGACAAAACAGATGATGAGGTGAGAGAAGGTGAAGTGTGAGAGGCGAAGTGTGACAGTGAACTGTTCTTGCTTGAAAGGTCATGTGAAAACTTGGAGGTCTCAGGAGTATCCAGAAGCAAAGACCAGCTGTTTGGTCTTTGCCAGGACCATACCTGGCAGGGTGACAAGAACC
Organism: Dolichotis patagonum; assembly: GCA_004027295.1. Lineage (NCBI taxonomy): Eukaryota > Metazoa > Chordata > Mammalia > Rodentia > Caviidae > Dolichotis > Dolichotis patagonum. Next base: position 67,967 of record PVJX010004604.1, read on the forward strand.
ACAGGCCTGTGACCACAGTAACTGGATCTGGACACTGCTGGAATGAGACTGGAAGCAGGTTTGCCCTCACAGCTCCCTGCTGATAGCCCAAGAAACTCCAGACAAAAGAACCAGCCGCCCATGCTGCACCCAGCTTTGGATGCATGTAGCTATAAGAACATACACAGCTGTTCTTTTAAGCTGCTAAATTTGTAGCATTTTTTAATAGTAGCAATAGAAAAGTAATACAACTTTCTTACTTAACCCTTCAAATGGTTTGGAATGGTCAGTCTGCCTGGGAAACTCTGAGTAAGTTTCATGGAGCAAAGTGTATCTACCCTGAGTGTTACTGAAATATTACAGACAGCTAAATTAGGTAGAAATAGCTGACTGGTGGTGAGGCAAGGGTCTCAGTCTTGCTGCAGGAGAGAGCAGTTGGCCTGGAGCCATCTTGGAGACAGGCTGACTGAGATCAGAACTCACAACTGGCTCCATCTAGCAGGGTTCAGACCCAGCAGGGTTCAGACACATGGAAGGTACTTGGAAGGTGATCAGCCAAATGTGACTGATTGGTCTCCACCAGAAGGTGGGTACTCTCAGTAAGAGTACCCACTATTCCACCAAAAAGTTACTGCTGGCCTGCTGGGGTAGATTGACATGGATCAGGACGCTGTCTCCGCAGGCTGGCTGTCAGTGAAAGCAGACAAACCTGAATGAACCTGGAAGTTGACTTCTTTTCTTTTCTTTTTTTTTTTTTTTCTGTCTTCTCCCTCTTCTCTCTCATTTTTTTTTTACATTCTTTCTCCTTCATTGTCTGATCTTGTTTTTAAATGTGTGAATGTGGTTTCTAGCCTCTTTGTGGTTCTGTTCTGTTCTTTTCATCTGCTTCTTCACACTTTGCCTCCAGTCTTCTATATCAGTTTCCCTAAGTTGGTGTGATCCCCCTAGGTCCTCCAAGCTTACTTCTAATCTTTTTCTCTTCTTCCTATTCTCTATTTTTTACTGTTGTGGCTTGTTTAAATGGGCCCCCAAAGCCTCATGTAGTCTGGAGGCAGCTAACACTTGGGATTGGTTCATTGTCTAGCTCTGGGATTGGCGGTGTGCGGTGTACGCTGCCCCTCTCAGGGGCGGGGAGCCAGCATACAATACAGGGGAAAAAGGAGGTGTGCTTTTCCCTTTCATTCTTGCTGCTTGCAGCTGCCATGAACGGTTGCCCCTCAGCCATGCCACCTTGCCTTGGAGCCAGCTGAGTATGGAGTAAATAAACCCTTCCTTCCTTCATTTTAGGAGTCAGGTACTTTGTCTTAACAACAAGAGAAAAGTAACTAAGAAAACTATTTTAAATTTTAACTCCTGAGAGCAAAACTGACATATCATTGTATATGCATGTAATTTTCTGGTTTGTTTTAGTTTTTTTTTATATAACCACAAATCTAGTTCATATGATTAAAAGTGGCAAATTAAGGGTTGACTCAAGTTTGTCATTTTCTAGGCTGTGTTTGATGCTACTGGTACCACTATACCCAAAATTGATATAACTGTTGGTCCTAGTACTTCATGACTGAGATTGACTGAGGGTTATAGAAAATACTGTTGCACAGAACAAAGAACCAGGGACTAGGCCAAACAACTTCTCATCTCCAACAATTTAAGAGGTAAGAACTTTCAGCAAACTCAAAACCCAAAAACCAGCTACACTTGGAAGATATCTCAGAGATGCAGTTATCACCTAAGTATCCTAAATACTAGCAATAAAGCAACCCACCATAGACAGTTTACAAGCATCACCCCAGAAATTAAACTAAAGATAATAAAATAAAGAGAAAATGAGAAGACACTTAAACAAATACAATCCCAGATACTCAGTTTGCCAAAGGCAAATCCAGGGCATGATGTGAGACAAACTGAAAGCCTCCCACCAAGCCTCTCTGAAGTGATAACAACAAAACAATTGAATGAGGCTCTGGAAGAAAATGAAATCAGAAATAATCTCTTAGATAACTACAGAGATGGTGTCCAAAACAAGAACTATGCTTAGTGATATTAAAGGAGACACGGAACAAAAAAACAAAAAACAAAAAAATAGACAAGCTTACGAAAATTATGGAAGCACAGCACAGGAAGGAAATGGAATCCATAAAGCATACTCAAGCAGATATCCAGGAGAATAAAAATTCCATTGAAAGTATTTAAAGTAGATCATTCCAATATGAGGACAGGATCTCAGATACTGAAGACAGGCTTGCAATTAGTGGCCAGGAAAATAAAGATTTCTCAAAAATAGCAAGGGACCATGAGAAATCAATCCAGCAACTGCTAGATGAGACAAAGAAGAATAATTTAAGATTAATTTGAGTTAATGAACTAGCAGGAGATACAACAAATGATACTAAGAAATGTTCAGAGACATCATGACAGAAACCATCCCTGGTAGAGAAAAAGATTTTGACATATAGATAAGTGAAGCATATAGATTTCCAATTATCCATGACCAAAAGAAATCTATAGCCAGGCATATCATAGTCAAGCTTCCAGAAAATCAACACAAGGGCAGAGTATTAAAAGCTGTTAGAAAAAAGAAACAAATTGCCTATTTAAAAAAGCCCATCAGAATCACAGCTAACTTCTCAGCACAAACTCTCAAATCCAAGAGAGCTTGGAGTGATATATTCAATATATTCAAAAACAACTTTCAATCCAGACTGATGTACCTCACAAAACTATCTTTCAAAACTGAGGGAGAAGAAAGATACTTCCATGACAAAGAACATCTGAGGAAATTTATAACCACCAAACCAGCACTCCAGAATGTACCGAAGGCCATTCTAGAAGGAGGCAATAAGGACTACAGCTCCATGAACCTGAACAGAAGGAATCTACCTGGCAAGACAAACAATTAGAGGGAGGGGAAAACAAAAAGGTAGGGAGAGCCAACAAAAGGCGACAAAAAAAAGTCATTACATATCAGTTATAACCATCAATGTTAATGGTCTCAAGTCACCAACCAAGACACAAACTGGCAGAATGGATCAAGAACTAAGATTCAACAATATGCTGCATACAAGAAACACATTTAATTCAAAACCAAATTCATAGACTGAAAGTCAAAGGATAGAAAACAATACTCCATGCAACAAGAACCCAGAAAAAAAAGCAGAGGTAGGTTTCTATTTGCAAACAAAGTAAATTTCAAGCCAAGACTGATTAAGAGAGATAAAGAAGGTCACTACAGCCTCATGAAGAGAACAATCCAAGAGGAAAAGATAACAATCATAAATACATACACAACAAATACCAGTGTATCCAACTGTATAAAACAAATACTAATGGACATGAAAAATCAAGCCCTAATACAATTGTATTGGAAGATCTCAATACCACACTGTCACAAAAAGACAGATCAACTAGACAAAAAACCAATAAATATTAGAACTAAATCAAACTTTTGAACAAATGGACTTTGGACTTTGTAGATGTCTATAGAGTTTTACACCCCACAACATCAGAATATACAATCTTCTCAGCAGCACATGGGATGTTCTCCAAAATTGACTATGTACTGGCTCATAGAACATACTTAAGTGCAAAGAAACTGAAATTATCCCATGCACATTAGCATATCACAGTGCATTGAAATTGGAAATCCATGGCAAAAGAAACCACAAGAACTTCATAAATACATGGAAATTAAACAGCACCCTCCTGAACAATCAATGACTCACAGATGAAATTAAATAAGAAATTAGACAGTACTTACAGCTGGATGATAACGAAATACAATATACCATAACTTATGGGATACAATGAAAGCAGTCCTAAGAGGAAAATTTACAGCAGTAAATACCCATATAAGGATAATAGAGCAAGTGCATATAAACAACCTAATGGTGAACCTCAAACTTCTAGAAAAAGAAGAGCAGGTCAAGCTAAAAGCTCGTATATGGGAGAAAGTTATAAAGATCAAAACAGAAACTAGTGCACTGGAGACTAAAAAAACAATACAAAGAATCAATGAATAGAAGAAGTGGTTCTTTGAAAGGTTAAATAAAATCAACAAACTCTTATCTGACCTTATCAAAAAGGAAAGAAAAGACTCAAATCCACACAATTAGGAATGAAAAGGGTGAAATCACAACAGATCCTGCAGAAATCCAGAAGATCATCTATACCTACTTTGAAAATTGGTATTCTAATAAGATAGAAAATACAGAAGAAATCCAGATTCCTAGATACATATGAATTACCAAAGCTGAATCAAGAAGATATTAAAATCTTAAATAACCCAATATCAATCAATAAAATTGCAGATGTAATTAAAAAGCTATCAACAAAGAAAAGCCTATGCCCTAATGGATTCACTGCTAACTTCTACAAGAAATTTAAAGAAGACCTAACACCACTACTTCTCAAACTTTTTAATGAAATTGAAAGGAAAGCCATACTCCCAAGTTCATTCCTGGAACCAAGCATTATCCTGGTACCAAAACCAGAGAAGGATCCAACTAAGGAAACAGAATTATAGGCCAATTTCCCTAACGAACATAGATGGAAAAATCCTCGACAAGACACTGGCAAACAGAATACAGCAAATCATCAAGATTATACACCATGATCAAGTGGAATACATCCCAGGGGTGCAGGGATGATTCAACATACATAAATCAATACATGTAATATACCATATTAACAGAGCAAGGTCAAAAAATCATATGATCATACCAATAGATGCAGGAAAAACTTCTGATAAAGTCCAGCACCTATTCATGATAAGAATCCTACAGAAAACCGAAGTACATTGTCTTTATCTCAATCTGATAAAAGCTATCTAAGACAAACTAACAGCCAACATCATACTAAATGGACAAAAATGGAAAGATTTCACTCTAAAATCAGGAACAAGGATATCCACTATCTCCATTCTTATTCAACACAGTCCTGGAAACTTTAGCCAGAGCAATTAGACAAGAGAAACAAATAAAAGGAATAAAGATAAGAAAGGAAGAAGTTAAACTATCATTATTTGCAGATGACATGATTCTCTAGAGAAGACCCCAAAACTCCTCTAAAAACTGTAGATTTAATAAGCAAATTCAGTATCATAGCTGGATAGAAAGTCAACATTCAAAAATCAATAGACTTCTTATACACAAATAAACTCACTGAGAGAGAAATCAGGGAAACAACACCTTTCACAATAACACTCAAAAAAATGAAATACCTAGGAATCGATTTAATAAAGGATGTAAAAGTCTTCTACATTGAAAATTATAGTACTTTGAAAAAGGAGATTGAATCCGATATTAGAAAATGGAGAGATATCTCATGCCCTTGGGTAGGAAGAATCAATATAGTGAAAACCGTCATATTTCCAAAACTGTTATACAGATTCAATGCAATCCCAATCAAAATTCCAATAGCATATCCCATGGAATTTGAGAAGATCATAAAGTTCATCTAGAACCAGAGGAGACCTAGAATAGTAAAGGCAATCCTGGGCAACAAAGGCAAGACAATGGGTAACACAATCACACACTTGAAATTATACTATGAAGCTACTGTGATAAGAACAACATGGGACCGGCAATAAAACAGACCCAAAGGTCAATGGAACACATTAGAAGAAGCAGAAACAATTCCAGACATACTAAGCCACCTTATCTTTGACAAAAGTGCTAAACACATTCACTGGAAGAAAGACAGCCTCTACTAAATGGTGCTAGAAAAACTGGCTCTGCACACCCTGAAGATTAAAGTTGGACCCATATCTATCACCATACACTAAATCTGGAATAGATAAAAGATCTAAATATTAGAACAGAGACATTAAATTTTCTGGGAGACAGAGTAAGTAAAACTCTTGAAAACACTGATGTAGGCAAAGACTTTATGAACAAAACCCTCATTATATAGGAACTATCATAACGAACCAACAACTGGGATCTCATCTTATTAAAGAGCTATTGCACAGCAAGTGAAACTACCAACAGAGTGAAGAGACAACCCACAATATGGGAGAAAATGTTTGTCAGCTGATCCTCAAAGAATTACTATCAAGAACATATCAAGAACTCAAAAAATCAGTCTTCCCAGATTTAAAGGCCCAAATCATAAATGGGCAGCTGAGGTGAATACATACTTCTCAGATAAAGACATACAAACAGCAAACAAATATATGAAAATATGTTTAATATCACTGTTCATTTGAGAGATGCAAATTAAAACAACACTGAGATTCCACCTCACCCAGAAAGAATGGCTATTATCAAGAAATTAATCAATAAAAAATGTTCGAGGGGCTGTGAGGAAAAAGGAACCCTTCCCCTAATGTTTATAGGAATGTAGAATGTAGACTGATACAAATCAGTGTGAAGCGTCCTCAAAAAAGTAGGATTGGAGGTCCCATTTGACTCAGCTATTCCCCTTTTGAGAATTTTCCCAAAAGAATTAAAAACATCAAACCATTGTGATACAAATGCACCCCTGTTTACAGCAGCACCATTTATAATAGCTAGATCTTGGAAACCTAAATGCCCATCAACTGAGGGATGGATAAAAAAGATGTGGTATTTTTATACAATGGAGTATTACTGACCCGTAAAGGATAAACTTGAGAGTTTTTTAGGTAAATGGATGCAACTTGAGACCATATTTATAAGTGAAACAAATCAGACATGCATGTGTAAACATCATGTGTTTCATCCTAGTGTGAGAAGCTGAAAGAAACTGTTCAGATGGTTAAATGCAGATATACTCTGAGTAACTGACTTAAGATAATAATACACAATATACATACCATTGTTGCTCCCTAAGTATTATGTTTTGAAATTTTGTTTTATTCTTTTCTCTTTTTAAAATAATAAATAAAACAGTAGGTCAACAGCTATTCTTAAGACTGGCCCAGTTTGCCCCACTACAATCTAGAGGGTATGTTGAGCCTGTTCTGCCTCAGTTTCCTTTGTGGTCTGATCTTCCACTGGTGAGCAGGCAATCTTCGCTTTTCAGCTTCCCCACTCTCACCTTTGTAGGCTAAGGGTGATGACTTATGGGCGAGTTGTCGCAATAACTCATGGTAAATATGAGAAGACTTACTTTTTCTGATCTCATTTCTGATTTTTTACTGTCATTTTGTACGTTCTTTTTTGCAGGCATGTTTCAGTTAAAAGACTACAGGGAGGAACCCTGAACTGTCTCAATCCTTTCCTCCTATCCAACAACTAAGAACCTTTAAACTGAACCTGTAGAAAAAGAGCATTTGTTAACACTGAAGACAAAGAAGTCATCTTAGATAAAGGACACATACCCTGTCTCTGGGTCAGAAGAGCCATCAGAATTTTGCCCATCCAGGAGAACACATATAAACGTGATGTCCCCATTTAAGTGTTCTGGGCAAGTCTCCTCTGGGAGACTGAAACTGACTACCCCATGTAAAGAAACAACTTCTGGGTGAGACTAGAAGGAGCTCTTTCCTCAAGCACAATATTTAAGGGACCAAAACACATTTAGTTTAAGGGCGATCCCCAACCTCCTGGCTCTCTCTCTGCCCCATCGTAGGTCTGATTCTTATCATTTATGTGTGCAGGGAGGCAAGTTTTCCACTAATGTATAAACTGTGGTTGTTGAATGATAGGTACAGGTTTTAACTTGTGTGTTGCAGATTTAGGGACATGGAAATTTTGGCATGGACTGTGAGTATAATGTAGCCTTGTCTTGCTAGGGAAGACTGTCTTGGTGACTAGGTAGACAACACATATGTTTGGGGACTTTTTCGTCCTAAGGCCCAGGGCAGGATTTTTCTAAGCCATTACTTGACTATATCTCTAGATGTGATCTCCTTTGCAGACTGGGAGATGCTCCAACCACTTTCAACTTGCCTTTTGATTTTTTTCTCTTCCTCTCTTTCAAAAAAATTGGAAAACAGTGGTTTAGTTTTCTTGATTATTGGTTTAATTTTATTATCAAGGTTTACCTCCTTAAACATGACTGGTATAGTTGGAATCAACTGTAGCTCGTACTTTTGGAAACATATGTTGTAGTTAGGAGTGTGAGTTTCTGGAGAAGGTAGAGGCACAACCCAATCTATCTTCTGGTCACTTTCCAGATAGCAGCCACCTGCTCTAGAGCAGGACACCTCAGGTATGCATGAGAGAATATAGAAAATAAATAGGGATTAAAAGGGACACCTTTTCTTCTCGTGTTGCAGATGGAAAACTCAATATTGAATTCTCTTACTCCTTTGGAATGTATTCCTTAAGCACTGGAGATTGTTTGACCCTCACATATTGAGAAAGAGCTGTTTAATATTTTTCTGCACCCATTCATGGCCTCCCTACCCATAGAGGCAAAATGGAATGCAGAGGGGAAGTATTGATTCTGATACTAACTCACAACTAGACTTGTACTATAGGAGAGTGGAAAAATGGTCAGAATTATCTTATGTTCAGACTTTCTTTGCATTAAGAGCTAATCCTTACTTGTGCTCAATGTGAATATAAGCCACAGGAAAACCAGCCACTTCTGGCCATTAAGGCACACTTGGATGCACTTGAATTACTAAGCCTGAGGACAAGGTTTCCAAGGCAATCCATCCTGGTCTTCTTGTAATTAAGAGCTGGCAAAGGAAAAGATTTCATAGAGGATACACAATTTATAGAATTATTTTACAGTATTCACCCAAAAAGTCAAATGCAGTGGAGTGCAAGAGATCTGTCCACACTAGAGACCCCAAGAATCCAGCTGAGGGACTGGAACCCATGGCAATGTACTCCACGAGTCTAACTTGTGGCCTAAAGCTCATGACAATGTCTCATTCAAGTCTGTGTCAAGAATCTGCACTGGGAAGGCCTGAAAGCCAGTAGCATAAGCTAGAAAGTCTGTGCCAGCAGCTGAGGGGGCTTCACTGGAGCCAGAAAGCAACACTCAAGGTAACGACCAGAACTCCCCCAAAGAGAACCACGGCCATCCAGAGCAACAGTGAGAACCCAAGCTCCTCTGATGAGAACAGCTGAGTTCCTAACAGGAAAACCAGCACAAGCTTCTCCAAGACAATCAGCAGCACAGCTTCTTCCCCTCCAGTTTTCTTGTTATGCTGTTGGCAACAATCCTCAGGTGGGCATTCCACATCCAGAACCATTCAGCTGGGTGTTACAAGTTGACCATTAGTTAACCACCAAAGGCTCACTTCTGTTTCTCAGGAGTTATATCTCCCAATAAAGTTTTTGTATTCTTATCTCCATTGTCCCTGAAAATTCATTCTTCAATTTTGGGGAACACAAACTCAGCATATCTGACACGTGGCAAATTGGGAGTTAATTTCCCTTATATCATTTGGAGGTCCTGTATCAGAAAGACAACAGTGCCATATGGATGGTAGTGTGGATTCATCACCTGCTGAGGCACCAAGGTGATATAAAAAAGTTATCTAGTGAAAGACATGCTATTCCTGGAGAAAGTAGTTTTATCTGAAAAATAAGGAATGTGCAATCATTCCCTTTCTGAAAGACTTATGTTCTTCTGTATGAGCAAATAATTTTGTCCTAGTATGAGGAAATACTATCGTCAAATATAAAAATATAGAAACCTTAAAAAAAGACAAACCACTAACTTTACTAAGACCTTAACTTCAAGTAGAGTAAAATGATGTTTAATATGCGTAACGCCTAAGAAGAAAAAAAGTAATTTTGAGCAGTTATGCATGACTCAAACTTACTAATAAAATAATTTACATACTCTTAATATGAGCCATATCTCATCTAATTCAACCCTCCATCCCCATGGTCCACATAAAGAAACTGAAGAGGGAATGACTGGCCTGCAACTTTGAAGATAATACAAATAGCTTTTTGTACATACATACATTTTATGTATGTAATGATATACAAAAGGTTACAACTATATATACACCAGTAAGTCTTTCTCGGGAAAGCTTTTAATGAAACTTTTCATTAGGGGATATGGACTGGAAAATTCTATTTCATAATCTCAGATTTCCTAGGCAAATTATGTGTTGTGAATGATGCTTTGTGGATGTATTGTAAAGTGCATGGGCTTGGTTTACTAACACTTCATTCTACAAACAAAAGTAAGATGAGAGAGCAACAATCCTTACCTCAAAGGTAATTATCAAAGCGAAAAGGTGGGAGAAGTTGTAGTTTTCAACAATAAAAGATAGTAATGGACACATCTACCTTCACAGAGTGGGATTGTGGGGAACCACTCAGACTGCTTCAAAGCTCAGGTGTTGAAGGGTACCTAAGGACATGATCTGGTTTGTCTGGTACAGGCATCCAGTGGGGTACAGCTATGTAACCATGACAGCATAGGTAAACATGCATGGCACTACATAAGAATATAAATATAAGATAACAACCTGTGTAAGAATTACATGATAAAGTCGCAGGCTGCTCTTGTGTTCTTACATTCTTGCACTCTACTCTACTCCATGCTGCCTGCTGTTGTTGCTGATGTCTTACACACATGCATTCTTTAACCTGGGTATATTGCCCACAAAAATCTCCTTTGGGCCTCCTGAGCGAGCCAAAGCAGATTTTTAGTATGCGACCTTATTAAGCAGAATCTGTATCAATAAAATGTTATTTGCTTGGATGTTTGAATATAGTTCTCCTAACAGTAGGCAAAGATTTACACAATGAAATCAGTGTTTCTCAGTTCAAAGTTGGAATAGAAAATAATCTAGATTTCCCATCCTCAGCCCAGGCTGATGTTTGTCACAAAAAGTAACAGAAAATCTCCTGTGTGTACCCTCCAGGGCACTCATATCATAACCACAAGAAAAAAAGGAAAAAGTGAAGTGTATGCAACATATATTTTGTGTTCTACTGAAAATTTCCATAATCATATTTTGTACAGTAAAAATAGAATACATAATAATGGTAATAGCTATCATTAACTGAAAGAGTTAATGATTTACCTTTGTATCAGTAACCGTGTATCCCTAACTACATTAAATACTATTCTGAATGTTATAATGTATTAATTCAATGAGCCACTATAAACACTAAGGACAGGGCACTTATATGACTACTATTATTGCAAGTTTTTAATAAACATTACAATATTATTGAGAACCCCAATTAGCCTTTCATTTCAACTCTACAAGTGGGTCAGTTAAGAAAGCCATGCTTCAAAGCAGTTAAGTGGCCTGCCCTTAGTGGTCTCAATATATGGCAGGGAGGCACCAACAGGCCTATTCCACTTCCTAACTGTGCTACATGCCAGTGCATTTGCCACACCTGAGAAACAGTATTTCATTGTTCACATCTCCATAATCTTCCCTTCACCTTCATGTCACACTTTTCCACATTAGGCATTAAACCTGCTTGGATGCTAAGTTCTTATTAAAAGCAAATCAACAAACCAACATATAGAGAGCAATAATCCTCAGATTTACAAACCCTTGGCTGGGGATCTTGTTAAAATGCTGACTGTGATTCATGAAGTCTGGGGTGGGATCCGTACTCCTGACAAGATTTCAGGAAATACTGATGCTTTTAGTTCACAAACTGCACTTTGAACAGAAAGGCTACAGAGCATATCCCACCATGCCTTATCCCCTACTCTCACACTGCTATAGTTCATTTTGTTTGTATTTATTTATTTTACTTTTAAAGACAAGGGTCTCACTATGCTGGCCAGGCTGGCCTAGAACTCCTGGGCTTACCTCAGTCTCCCAAATAGCTGCAACTAACAGAGTGTGCCTGTGTGCCTTCCTAATTCACTCTGAATGAAGAAACAAGAGTTATAGCTCTCAGGGCAATAGAGAAGGGCTGATTTGCTTATTTTCCCCTAATATATTATGACATTAAACTTTGGAATGAAAGAATATCCACTCTTATGACCACTTGCTCTGTGTGTTTATGTCTCCCTTCCCTTCTCCTAAGGACACTAGCTATTTTGGATTAAAGACTACCCTATTCCAGTATGACCTCATCTGAACTAATCCCATCTGCCATGACTATTTCCAGTTAAGGTCGACTATTTGGGACTTCAACCAAAGCTTTGGGGGTAGAAGTGAAACAAATCCACCCATAACACCTTAATTTTTAGGAAATTTCATGTCTATCAAAACAAAAGCATAGTTTGATATCTTTTATTTGCACTGTATTTTTAATGGATTTTAAGACTTCAAAAGGTAGTAAATCTACCAATCATAAATGTACACAGACAACGATGGAGCTTAACTCATATTCACTTTCTGGCTTTCCTATAACTCAGAGAGTCTACCTTTCAAAACCACTACTGAGCTCATTAATGTTATCTCACTTTCATGTTCAAGCAAAACATGATTATTACCTATTTCCTTTTTTCTTTAGCACATAATCACCACCACTGATACAGGTCCCCATCCCAACTTATTTTAATGGCAGAGAGGTATCACAAGCTCCATTAGTAGTCTAATTTTCTCATACTTAAGTTAGTGTGGTACATAACTGAGGTCAAAATAACACCCAGATATAAAGGGTAAAAAACAAAACAACAACAACAAAACCCTCCGCAATTTCAGAGTTTTGATCTTTGGACCAGCATTTATTTCCTAATCTGAGGTTGAGAAAAACTCCTCCTCCATAGGCCCCTTTACTGTTCATGAGACAGTTACTCCATCAAGAGCTATCAATTCACTTCGCTCATTTTGCATTTAACCTTACAGTGGCCTCCTTACCCTAAGGACTGTACTGAAAAAGCAGCTGGTAATAAGTATAAGTGGTGGCTATTTTCTAAATGCTTTCCAGAAATGTTTTTGTTATAAAACATTTGGACACTAAGTCACAAGTTACAACAGACTTACACGTGTAAAACTAGAAAAAACTACAGAAAAAACAGTTACTGACATTAATTCTAAACGATGACTCAAATCATTAAGGGAAAGGCTAACACTTATTAAGACACTATTAGGAACAAAATCAAGCTGTTAGATAGACAATTTGTATCATTTAATCCAATCATTTATATCTCTGGGTTAGGACCTGTAATTCAGTTTTTAATCACATAAAGGACGAGAGATTTAGCGAAGTATTTGCCTAACATTTCATGTTCAGCAAATTGCTCTTTCAAAATCACTTTCCTAGTTTAAATTACCTTATTTATCCCTTTTCAAAATACAAAATACAGAAGTCAGGGAAGTAAAAATGAGCCTTGGAACACATGCTGTAATATTTTTTTAAAAGGTGTATGTGTGGTTTACAAACATGACAAGGTTGTACTGATGTTGACATTTTCCTTTATTTTCACTTACTGCTTCCCAATTTATATTACAGTAAAGGATTGTTACAGTTTGCATCTAGATGTCCTTCCAAAGCCCTCTTGTACTCCTATGTAGGCCTCTTGGGAGGTGGCTCAATTAAGGGTGTCTGATACTGGGTTTATGGTGTGAATACTGGGGTAGCTGTGCATAAGGGACTTACCGAAATGGGAAGCGTGGGTTGCATCAACCAACAGGTATATAATCTGAATGGAATAAACAGCGAAAGAAAAGCGTACTGCGAGCTGCTTCTTGTCTGCCATGCCATGGACTCTTCTCTCCTCTTCCTTGCTGTCCTGCCTTGAATCAGCTATGAACTGAAAGCTCCACAAATTGTGAACTAAGCTAAACTATCCCTGCTTCAATTTGTAGGTCTTTGGTATTGTGTCCCAGCAACAAGAAAGTAAGACAAGAGGAGCAAAATATGCTAGCCCCCAAATATGCCACTTTCGTATAATTACTTGAATCCGAGTTTAAAATATTTGAAAAACTGCCTCACATTTCTCTAAACTACCATCTTTTTTCACAGTAGGATATAAAATTTTCACGGAAAATACTCTCCCTAAACCAAAAGAAAAGAAACATTCTTGTCGCCAGAGAAAAGAAGTCAAGAGAATTTTACACAGACCTTGTAGAAATAGCCTCCCTATATATACTGTGTTACGGTTATTTTCCCAGAATTGTCTCTGTTGGGTGCACTACAAAAGCACTTAGGTTTTACCACTTAGCGTCATGTCCTAAGGGCGCCCGCGTCTCCTCGCATAAAACACCCTAAATAGATGTGCTTGCTCTTCTCCCTTGAATTCTCCGGCCTGGCAAGGATCCTCAGTTCTGTCCAGCTTTTTCTACACTCTTTTCCAACCCTTGGGCACAGGATGGGGCGGGGGAGGCACAAAAGGACACGGCTTAGGAATGGCGCTTTTATGCTGCTGTTGCTAGGCATTAATCCGAGGGTCGAGAAGCACCTCTAGGCAGCGCACGCACACTGACTCGCACGCCGGTCGCAAACGACGCAGGCGCAGGCAGCCCGCGCGACCCAGTTGAGGATCGGGGAGCCCGGACTTGCGCACACATGGCAGCCGCGGAACTACGGGAGCCTCGCACGCCTTTGCGCGAATCGAAGACACGGTGGTCCAGGCGCGCTCTGGCTCGCGGAGCCGCGTCCTGCCCCCCTCCCTCGGCCCGCTAGCGCGGATCGTTGGTGACGTCACGCGCAGGGCGCGGCGGGTGCGACCATCTGCCGCCCCCCCTCACCCTCAACGGTGAGGCCCAACCCGGCCTCCACTCACCTTCCCGTCCGAGTGGAAAGGGAGGCCGAGTTCGTCGGCGATGGGCGGGAGCCGGGCGCCGCCTGTCTCCTCGGCCCCAACTCCCGTGGCGCCGGCAGCATCGTAGTCCGGGAAGGGGTTGGCAAACGCTCGCTCCTCCATGTCTGCGTCCCCGCCCAAGTGCAGCCTCAGCCTCTTGGACATGGTCTCGCCCATGTCCGCGCGCTCCCACACCGAGCGGCACAGCGCGCGGAAGGGGACAAACTTCTTAAGGCGTTTCGCGTTGCAGCCGGGCGTCGCTCGGTCCCCGCTGGCTGGTTCGGCGTCTCCCTGGGCTCGTCAGGGCGCCTGGGGCTGAAGGCCTGCGGGGTGGGCACGGCCTCCGCGAGGGGCTGACTTTCCGGCGGGCTACAGGCACATCAGAGCGCAGCTGGTTCGGGCCCGGGCGAAGTCGGTGCCCTAGGTGGCACGGAGCTGGACCGGGACTTGCGGAGCCGGCCGCGGCCACGCGCAAAGCGGGCCGAGCCGCCCCGGGGTGCACGCCCGGTGCCGCGCCCGGGACTTGCGGGCGGGCCGCGGTCACTCGCGGTCGCCGTCACCCGCGGGCGCTGTGGCTCGCAGGCGCCGTCCCTCGCAGGGCGTGCGCCTCCCGGCGATCTGCACCGCGCCGCCCGCCTCGCCGCCCGCCTCGCCGCCCCCCTCGCCGCCCCGGCCTTGGCCGCTGGTCGCGCGCCAGCCTGGGAATGGCCGCAGCGCGGATATTCAAAAAGAACTAAGACAAGAATTGAACAGCGCACGGATGGTCTCGCGGCCCCTCCTCTGCATCACAGTCAGTAGGGGGATCTCGGAGGAGGAGCCACAGGCATTATATATATATATATTTTTTTTTCAGTCCCTTCGTTTTGCATAGATGAGGATCATTGATGACAAGAGATCGCATGAAGCCGTAATCATCTAAATATTTTATTGACGAGAAAGATCCCTTCTGTATTAATTTAATTGACCAGAGGCATAATAAGTATCAAGAAAAGACATGAGCAAATAGATCTTTGCATTTATATAACCACAATATATTTACTTGACAGTTTTTATGAATTTTCTTAACTGCTGGTGCTGTTTATTTAGAACCAAAGTGATGTTATGATTTCTCCTCAAGGGAATGTCTTCTTTGTTGTTGTTGTTTGGTTTTGGTTTTGATTTTTTTAGACAGGGTCTTGCTTTGTAGTGCAGAGTTTTTCCTGAACTCTCTTATGTATTCTAGGCTGGCCTTGAACTCACAGCAGTACTCCTGCCTCAGCCTCCTGAGTGCGACAATTTCAGGCATGTGCCACCAGGGTGGGTTTATTTCTGTTTTCCTCCTTAACAGGCATTGGTGCTAGATGATCAGGAAGTAGGTTAAAAAGTTTCTGCCTTCCAGTGATTCTGTTACAGGGCAAGAAAGGCAAGAATTGCCAGCACAATATAATGTGTGTAGTTTTCTAAAATCAAGTCACATTAATATAATGTAAAAAGTGACTGATGGAGAAGAGTGCCATACCAAGCTCTGGATCGGTATAGTCACTGCCTCTGGCCTCAGAGGGAAGGGGTGGTGGAAGAGGCCTGGCTTCTGCTTCTGTCTGGTCCTGCTGACCCACCAGCCCACCAAGGCTGTAGGTGTGAGATCCCTACTAGGAGTACCATGGTGGGAGCCTGTGGTCTAGCAGAGAACAGCTCCACAGGAGTGTTCAGCAAAGCCACCTTTCTTTCAGTCACACGGAGCTGAGATGACAGGGTGACTGTCACTGCAGCGGCTCTTAGTATGGGTGGAAGAAGTTTCTCAGTGCTCTCAGTTTTCATGCATCCAAGAGAAGAAATCTGTCTACTAATGGCTGCCATCTCAGAGCTGTACTTGTCCCACCTCAGGGACTTCACTGCTCAGAATATCTCAGGAACTGAACCTTGGAGTCTGGAGACAGAGGGTGTGGCTGCATAGCTGTCTCCACACCAGTGCTGTGTCTGAGGCAGCTCCCCTGCAGCATGCTCCCCAGGCGGGTTCAATAGTGCCCCAAATAGGAGAGACAACCAGACTCTGGCATGTAGGAAATTGGAGGTACAGGAGTCTTTCATGCACAGATTCAGCTGTCTCAGAGGCCTGCAGCTTGGAGCCACCCCAGCACCACCCTGTGTGTGAGGAGTCTGTCTTCTCTTTACCTTGAAATAACCAGGTACAGTCCTCTGGCCCAGGAGCACAGCATTATTTGTGCACAGTAGGATAATTGCAAGAGCAATGTGGGCCTGACTTAAAACAATATGAGATCCAGTGCATATTTTTACATTTGATATTTTCCTGCTTCCTTAACATCCCAGGAGCAGGTTGTGACCCCCTTGGGAGGCCAACAGGGTACACCAGTGACTAGGCTGGCTCCCAATACAATTTTCCTATTGCTCTTCCCCAACCGTGACCTCGTGCCAAAAATTCTTGGCTTCCGACTTTGGTGAGGAGCCTGAACCTTTCCCTAGGTCCATCTGTACCCTTGCTTGTAAAGCCAGGTTCAGCAACGTCTGTTTAACAAGAACCCCACAGCTCTCAATATCTGATTACACTTGGTATCTGGTGGGGTTCTCTATCCTCCACAGCAGGGATATTGGATTGTCTGAGCTCATCTTCGACAAGAACCTTATTAGTCTGTTAAGTCAGAATCTTCTGTCTTTGATGTTTCTATTAGTAATTTTCCATCCACTGACCACACCTTGTTCTTGGCTATGCATTCCTGCTTGCTGTGTTCAGAGTTCAAACAAATCTGTCCTCCAGAGCAGACCCCCATTGCGATGGTCCCTAACCCTCTGGACATGATCCTGAATAAGCTCTGCCTTATTATGCTGTAGCAGGTGTCCCTGAGTAGCTTTTTCTTTAATATTAGTGCATTCAGACAGAACATGTGCCTTTTGCCTCTGTCTTTGCCCTGACTCTAGCAACAGCACTTCTGCCAATCCAGCTTGCTCTGTTCCCTCCTACCTGGTTGTGCCTATCCCTTGGCTCTGCCTGTGTGACCTCCTCCCCTTGACTCCTGTTGACTGTGTTAGAGAGGTCAGTTTCACTTTCTTGTATCTCTTTGTTGGATGTACCCAGGGTTATCTCATGAAAAAATATAAAACAGGGTCTCTGACCCCAGTTCAACCACAGATGATCCCAAGGAAAGAGCTGCATCAATAACTGCAGCACCATGAATCTGGTGCCTCTCATCATGATCGTGTCTGTCAGGGCCACAGAGTCAGTATGGTGCCCTGCAAGGTAGAGGCAGCATCTGGGAGCAGATTGCTCATGAACATTGAAGAAAAATCATGAAGGCACCCACAGATATTTGTGCAAGGGAGTGGTTTTAATGTAATGAACCAGTGAGTAAAGAGCTCCTGCTGCATGTGGCCACTATTCAGAGGCTGGTGGATCTGTCTTACCTGGTACAGGGCACAAGTGCAAAGGTGAGATCTTTCCCATAATAATATGGCATTTTTCCATAACAGGTGACTGGTACTGCTGTTATCCAGCTAGTGATTTCCATACTTCTTCTTCATGCAAAGAAATAAGCCTCTTCTGATGCAGGCAAGGGTTGTTTTGGGAAAGCTCCTCCATTTAGAAAGGAGAAGGTGGCTAGCTGGGCCACTGCCTGACCTCCCTGTCTTCCACGTGTCTGTCTCTCTCATGGGATGTTAGGCTTCCTGTGAGGCACATGGTATTCTTTTACTGAGACTATAGGCCAGTGAGGGTAAACCTTTTAGAGACAAAGTGTCAAACTGCAACCTAAAATCCATTTTGAAAAAAATCCATTTTGAAAAAAATCCATTTTGAAAAAAATCCATTTTGAAAAAAAATCCATTTTTCAATATTCTGAAATTAAACCTGAATATTGAAGTTTTAGTTGAGAAAAAACAACTCATCTTTTGCCTTAAGTGAAAAACACAATATGTATGCCATGGGTTTGACACCACTGCCATAGGCAAAGCCACCATCTGTGAATTGGTGGGATTTCCTCAAGAAAGTGAATGTTTTTCTTGCTAGTCTTCCTGCTGAGGCATACAGACAGGAATGAAAACTGCCTCTCTCAGTGCCCCATGCTTTTGATTCAGATGCAGAGGAACTCTTGTATTTCAGGTGGCTGGGAGAGGCAAAGCCAGAGCTAAGCTAGCAAGAGGGCACTAGAGATTCCTGTTGTTAGGCCTTGGATCTAAAATGTCCCCTCAAAGTCTCACATTCTGGGATAGGGCCTGGTCAGAAAGGCCAGTCACCAGGGTGTGACCTTCCCTCTGTGTCCTCCATACTGTGAGCAGCCTTTCTTTGCCATGCCATTTCTGCTTTATTGGAGCCACCCAACCATGGATGAACCCACTGAAACCATGAGCCAAAGCAAACCTCTATTTCTTTAAGCTATGAGTATTGGGTATTTTCTCCCAGTGACAGGAAAGTAACTGATAAGGGAATCCATTGTGCCTTTTAACTATACTATGTGTGTACATATCATCGTGATGCATTTCCATTTTTGTTTTGAAGTCCTGTTAGAGTAGTATCAGACTGCTTCCACTGTGTCTCAGAAATTGGGCCCAGCTGGGGTCAGAGCATCAAAGAGAAGGAAATCAAGCCATGCCAAGTCTGTAGTCAGCATGGGGTGGCTGTGGTTGTTAGTGACAGCACTTCTTCAAGTAGTAAATTATGCCAAGGGAACAAATCTAGGGGAACAGTAGTAAAGATCTACTCCCCCTACCCATAGAGTGATTCTGCACCTATTCCACATGGAGGGTTTTTCCTGATCAAAGGGTAGTGTGAGTCCCCTTGAACTAGCCAGCTAAGAATAGTGCCATTAGGGTAGGAGCAGAAGGCTATAAAAGATGGAGGATTACACATGTGAGTACATACACAAGAAAAAATGAAAACAGGCCAACAAAACTCTTGTATATGAATGCTCATAATAGTGTTGTTCACGGTAGCTAAAAATTATCAGCAACACACATATTCTTCACCTGATGACTAGAAAAATCAAATGCGATATGTTTACACAGAGGACCAGTATTCAGCAGGAAAAATGAACAAAAATATTGTTACATGCTACAACATAGATGAACCTTTGTTAAAGATGTGCTAGTGAAAGAAAGCCAATCACAAAAGGACAAATAATTCCTGATTGGTAGAGCCCATTACAAAGTGGCTCTGAGCAGGATTTAAAATTAACTAATTGGTTTTTATGTTTATCTGTGAGTCTATCCTGTCTAGGCCCCTTGGCTGGAGATGGGCAATGGATTCATAGTAAGTGAACCTCTATGAATCACTGGTGCTGGCTGAGGCCTGCCAGTGGCCTGTGATGCCAGAGATGCCTTAAAGGGCAAAGTAAAACCACAGCTTTAATTGGCTCCAACACCAATTAAGTAGGTAGAGACTGCAGCTTCAGGCATCTCACTCCTACAGTCTCATTCCCACCATAAGTGTCATCATGGAGATAAGACAGCTCTCCTAGATTGTCATAATTTACTACTTGGAGAAGTCTTTAAAGTGACTCCCAAGGTCCTGCTCAGTTCCCATGCTTTCCTCAGTATCCCCTCTCTTTGTTTGAAAACCTACTAAACATGGGCCACCCAGAGAAGCTCTTTGTCTCAACCTTCAGAGTCTTGAACTCTGCTAGGTGGTTTTGATCCTCCTGGAGCCCTAAAATCATACTCCTTGTCTTATTTATTTAAACCTTTGCTGTACACTTATTTGGGAGATTGGGGATCTTGGCCAGGTCCCTGATACCTGATGCCATTCACATGGAATATCCAGGTCAGAAAATCTGTACTGATAAGAAAGTATGCGAGTGGTTTCCAGGGGTTTTGAAGGGTAGAGATGGGCCATGGCTACCTAGTGGGTCAGGGGTTTCCTTTGTGGGTGTTGAAAATATTCTGGGACTAAGCAGTGGCAATGGTACAATCATACTATGAGTGGAATTAATGTCCCTTGACTTGTAAAATTTAAAGTATTTAAAGTGGTAAAATTTATGTCATTTATTTTACCAAACAAAAGAGAATGAAGTGTCAATAGACTCTGTAACATGGACAAATCTTGCAAATGTGGTGCTATATGAAAGAAGAGAGCCACAAATGTTTACAGGATATTATTCCATTTATGTGATGTCTCTGGAAGAGGCTGCTATATGAAGACAGAAAGGTCAGTCATTGTCTGGGGCCGAGGGGAGGAAGGCCTGGAGGAATGGGGGTGCCTTTTATAGTGATTAAAATGTGCTTAAATGGTTGTAATGACTACTGAACAATCGTGCAGATACACAAAAATTGCGTTTTAAATGACTGTGTTATATGGTATGTGAATTAGACCTCTAAATTGTTTCACACACAAAAAGATTGAGAGACGTAAGGCTGATAGACAGCAGGTGTGATAGCCTTTCCTCACAGTGACAAAGAACATGAGATAAACAAATTGAAAGGAAGGAAGATTTATTTTGGCTCTTGGTTTCGCATTCAGTTTGTGATGGCCTGGCCTGCAGCTTTGGACCAGGGGCAAGGTCAGGGCATCATGGCAGAGAGTTTCTGATAGAGCCAAGCTGCTCACCTAGAAGCAGCCAGGAAGCAAAGAGACAGGAAGAGGCAGGGGCATAAATTTCTTGTTTCTGAGACAAAATAACTTGAAACTGCACAGAGGAGTTTATTTTGGTTCACAGTTTCAGTGGGTTCAATCCATGGCTGGCTGGCTCTGAGGCAGAAATGGCATGTTGGAAAAGTATAGTAGAGGAAAGCTATTTACATCATAGCACCCAGGAATGAGGGAGAGACAGAGAAAGACAGAGACAGAAGACAGAGTGACAGAGACAGATGGAGACAGACATAGAGGGAAGGGGAGATGGAGACAGAGACAGAGAGGAGGAGAGAGGCAGAAGGAAACAGAGAGACAGAGAGAAAAGGAAACAGGGAGAGAGAGGCAGAATGAGACAGAGAGACAGAGAGAAAAGGAAACAGAGACAGGGAGAGGGAGACAAAGAGACAGAACCAAGAAGAAGAAAACATCCTTCCAGATAGTATGCAAAGTGAGTTGCCTCTTCTAGCCAGATCCTACCTCTAAACAGAAGACTTTGGGGGCACATTTTAGATCTAAACTGTAACAGATGCTGATATATCCTTGAAGGGTATCTGCCATTGACCTAGCTCTTGTCCACAAGCCCCATTAACTGAAAGTCCCACCACTTCCCAACAGCACCCTTAGCTGAACACCAAGCTTCAGCACATGAGCTTGGAGCACATTTGAGACCTAAACCACGAGGGTGGGCACTATGATCCAACTTTCTTTCAATATGGGAGGGAGAAATGACTGTCTATCTTGCACTGAGTTAGGAAAACTGACTCAACACATGAGCTTTATGCAGAGACACAGACTTAGTGATTTCTAGCCAAAAAGGCTTCAGGACTGGTGGCAACTGGTGGCTGACCTTCCTCAGATGTGCTCTGACTTGGGACTCATGAGAGTCATGGTGGGCAATGGACGAGAAAGAAAGAAGAAGAGAAGGCAGATGGCATAAAGTCACCCTAGGTCCTTCCTTAAAAGTATTCAAGTAGTGGCCCTGAAGCAAGGCCAGCAGATCGCTGTAGCTGCTGGTTTCAAACAGGAGCCTAAAGAGAATTCTTTCTGTGGTCTGTTGGCCATTTCAGAACTTTGGAAATGGAATGGTCAATTCATCAGAAAGAAATAGCAGGTGAGTATGGCGGACTTTGGGAGGCCTGCAGGGGAGAGACCCTGGTGCCTCGGGACCTGCGCCGTGTGGTTGACTCAGGGTGCTGGGAGAACAAGGAGCTCCTCCCCTCTCTGGGGGGCGGCTGAGAGTGTGGCAGACTTTCGGCAGCCTGAAGGGGAGAAACCCTGGCACCTTGGGACCTGCACCATGCAGTTGACTTGGGGTGCCGGGAGAACAAGGAGCTCCTCCCCTCTCTGGGGGGAGGCTGTGGTCCTGCCAGTGGGCAGGCTGAGAATCAGACATCTCATGTCATCCTGTCCCATGTCCCCCCCTTAGCAAGTGGGAGCCAGTAAACTACACATCTTGTGAAAAAATTGGCTATGGTATTTAGTATGAGCTCCCCATATACAAAGATATGGACAATCATTTGGAAGAAAACAAGAGACAATAGGACAGATAGTGAAGATCCCTGGTTGTATAGCTTTGAAATTTATGCTTTCTTAAGTCCCATTCTGTTCTGTTTTCTTATGCTTAATTTTACCCCCTTTAAATTTTTTTAATTTTAAAATAAAATTAAAAAAAATATGTATATATATATATAAAAGAGGGGAAAAGAAAGTGCTCTAAAGGATATAACTGAATGTATGTTTAAGTGTATAAGATAGATGACCACATTACTGTTTTTGTTGGATTGTTGAGCAGAACTGTTAATAGTCTCACTGTTTGTCTACTTTGTGTGCTTTAATTCTGTAACTTGGACAACTATTTCCAATGATGACAGTATGTAACCTATCAAGTGGCGATTTCTTAGTGTTTTTGTTTTTGTTTTGTTGTTGTTATTGTGGTTCTTTCATTTTTTTGCCTTTGGAATTCGGTATTGTTGCTACCCTTTTTTTGTTTTGTTTGGTTGTTTTCTCTTTTGTTTTTTCTCTTTAAATAAAATTTTTTTAACAAAGTATTCAAGTAGTTCTCTTGCATATGGGATTGGCAAGGCTGCCTAGTGGCCATTCCAGTAACATTTGATGTGTAGATGACTCATATTAACCAGAGTGCTTAATTCTGGAAAAAGACTACTAGAAAGTAATTTTCATATTCAGAACTGAAATTTTACTACCAATAGTTTGATAGGGATCTTGTCTTGAAAGTTAAATAGAAAATTGTGAAAAATACATTCATGTTATGTCTCGCAAAATCTAGGTTTGAATAGGTAGCAAGCAACTACATATGAATTCTGAGAGTGAATAAAGACAAGCCGATGTGCGTCAGCATCGCTGAGAGCATCTTGTCAGGCTTCACTTGCACAACACGGGCTAAAAGACCATGGTGAAAATACATGAAGGCTTTGATAATGTTTCCCAAAGCCCTTTCTTAATTTTTATATTCAGTATTTTTCTTGTGTTCCCTGTTTTACTGATACCCTATTTGCCAATCTTCTCACTAAGCGCCCTCTTCTCTATAAGGCTACTTACCAGTGAAGGTCCAGAGCACCTCTCCCCCACCGCCTAGAGCTGAAAACTACACGCTGTCTCCCTGGTTTTTGCTTTTTTCTGAGACTGAATTTTTGAAATTACTAAGCTCCCTCCGCTCAGTGAGGACAGCTGGAGTCCCACAAGCAAAATCATTGTTATGTTTTTATTTCTAATGAGTGTTAATATTACATTTGCACAAGTAATTTAAATTTTAGAATGTTAATCCCTCATGCACACAGTTTCAGATCTTTTACCTCTGTATCTGTCAAGGAAAGAATTGGCAAGAGTAGAGGTGACTCATAAGATGGTAATTTTTTCTAATCTTATGCTTTTTCCCTTGCAGTGTAAATGTCATGAATAGTTTGTCTGCTTGGGCAGAAAGTCTGTCTTTATGATCTTCTACTATTAGTTTTAATAAATTAGTTCAACTAAGACTGGTTCCATTGTACCAGGCTCCGTGAAATATGGAATTCACCCTCCTTCTAGTGAACAAAAACCAAAGACAGTGAGATAATACAATGTAACCAGATTAATCAAGTAATATACAAAAGAAAAAAACATAGTTTGGCTATCCTGGGTTTCATTAATGTATAGTTTATTATTGTTATGCCCCCAAGAAAGTATCCGTGACTTTTTTGGGCTCACAGTTTCTTTAACATTTTATTGGCTAATTCTGATTGTATAATGGAAACACATTATGCAAAGTCTCAAGGCTAATTTGATTTACTGAAAACTAAGGAAAATTTTTCTCTAGGTCTAAAAGTCTTTTCCTGGTATGCTAAGAGTCTAAATCTAGGATACAGCCTACCTGCATGAGTGCCCTGACCTCTAAGAGTCACCCTCATAACTTCAGCCAGTACACATAGGCACATTTGCATTTGAGACCTGTAGCACTGAGAAGTATCTGGGAATGTTTGTACAAAGTCACCCTGTGCGTTCTCTGAAGATTTGGCATCATCAGTTCTGTTGCATGCCCACATTAAAGAATCAGTGACTCTATCAGGCTCAGGCTCTGGAGTAAAAGTGATTTGGACAGTAGCTCTGTTTCTCATAAGCAGTGTAAATATCCTTAGGCAAGTTATTAAACTTTCTGTTTCAATCCCCTTATCTGTAAAGTAACAATAATAGTAAGGGTTAAAAAGTTAGTGCACTTGCAAGACAAGGATGTCCATTATCACCACTGCTATTCAACATAGTACTGGAAAAACTAGCCAGAGCAATAAGACAGGAAAGAGAAATAAAAGGAGTAAAGACAGGAAAAGAGGAAGTTAAATTATCATTATTTGCAGATGACATGATACTTTACATAGAAGACCCCCAAAACTCTATTGAAAGACTCCTAGATATAATTAACAAATTCAGCAAGGTAGCCGGATACAAAGTCAATACACAAAAATCAATAGCA
>PVJX010004605.1:0-93012 GCA_004027295.1 Dolichotis patagonum
TATGCATGGCTTTATACTATTGTGTTATGTTTGATATTATTGTAATTGAAACTATGCTCAACTATAGCAGAGTAAGAGATATGGTGTTAGATACTGTTGATGTCCAGTTGACTTAATGTAAAGTACTGTGTTGCCTATGTTGTCCTCTTCTGATCTGCTCTGTACTCCCCCCTTTTGTTTTATTCTCTTTTAAATAAAAAAAAAGCAAAAGGAGGAAAAGAAAATGCACTAAAGGATATAACAACATATATGTTTAAGTGTGTGGGATTGATAACCATATTACCAGGTTTTTGTTGGATCGTTGAACAGAATTGTTTACAGCCTCACTGTTTGTTCACTTTGTATGCCCTAATTTTGTAACATGAACATCTATTTCTAAGAAGACAATATGTAATTTATCAAGCAGTGATTTGTTAATGCTTTTTTTTGAAATTCTGTATTCTACACTTTTTTCTGTTTTGCTTTTTTTCTCTTTAAATAAAATTTAAAAAAAAAAAAGAAAAGTTTAACATCCACAAATATCTCTAAAGCTAGCATCTGACAAGCCTCAAGGCTCATCTCCATATATATGTGTCATAAGAGACTTGAATTACAGCATGTTTTCACAAACTCAGATGCCTACTGATGTCAGGCGTATATAAAAAAAAAAAAAACATAAGTAAACCATGTGGGTCTATCATTCACTCCCCACTTTTGAAAGAATTCTGGGATCAGAGAAATTTTTTATTACAAGAAAAGAAAGAGAGGCTTGTAATGTTGAATGATAACTAAGACTACCATCAGTATTGACAATTAAATTGGACTTATGGCAACTCTGAAAAACTTCTAACCAATTACAGCAATATTTGGATAAAGACCCATTCTCATCCCCATCTTATCTCCATTTTACACTTTCACATCCTATATAAATCGTGTCTTATCCAAGATATAAGCCACTATACTGGTATAGTGACCATATATTTCATATTTCTAAGAGAGTCCTGATTTTCATAGTGGCTCTTTTCAATTTATGAACAATGGAAATTCCTAAAGAATTCAAAAGTTCAATGTGCAAACTTCATTTCCCAGATCCCCTCCCCACAGTGGGGATCAAACTCACGACCTCCAGCTTGTCAGGCAGGCATTTATGTTGCTGAGCTAAATCCCCAGCCTCCCAGATCACTTGTTAAGCTTAGAAAATACATACAAATTGTTATCTAGTTAAGTTCTCAAATCTTCAATTTAAAAATGTTATCATATTAGTAATTTAGCCCAATTACAGAGAAGCATATCTCCTTCCCCTGCTAAATTTCCTTTTCTAGTTCCCCCATTCATCTTTTTTCTTCTTTTCTATACTTTTCTCATGCCTTTCAGATGTAGAAATTTTCTAACATTCCATCTTTCTCTCTCTTTCTTTCTTTCTTTTTTTCTCTCTTTCTCTTTAAGATTCTCTTATATGTAAATCCATTGCTTTTATAGATTATGCCAATATTTGTTCCTAAATCAGAATCTTGAAGATATTTTAAATTTTTCCTATTCTTTCTTCCCCTAGTCCATCTCTCATCAAATCTCACCATTCTTACCTATTTTCTTTTTTTCCAACCTCATTACAACTATCCACCTCCTGGGTCTTACATCCTACAAAGATCATGCT
Organism: Dolichotis patagonum; assembly: GCA_004027295.1. Lineage (NCBI taxonomy): Eukaryota > Metazoa > Chordata > Mammalia > Rodentia > Caviidae > Dolichotis > Dolichotis patagonum. Next base: position 1,634 of record PVJX010004605.1, read on the forward strand.
CTCTACAAAATACCAACATTCTAGCCAGTCTTCTTAATAAAGGTCAGTTCCTTTCAGTTATCATACACACTGCTGTCAAAATATGCACCAGTATATGAGGTTATCCTAGTGGCACTGTCACCTTAAGAACATCCATCGACCCAAACATGATCTGAACCTTGCTACACAGGTTCATAGGAAGTTAACATTGTCACTGTTTGATGTGGCCCAAGGCAGCAGGTGCTATTGCTACAAGAGATACCAGGGTGCACTCAAGGAAAAGCACACTGGAGGGTCCACAGAGGAAATAATATATCAACCAGGTGAGTAGGGAAAACATGAGCAGACACGAGACAATACAGATAATGAACTGTGAGATTTGATGAGAAATGGACCAGGAGAAAAACCAGAGGGAACCAGAACATACGTACCTAAGTACAGAAAAGGAAAGAAAGCATTTGTGAGTGCAGATATGGGATAAAGGCTGGGTCAAAAAGTTTGTTGCCTTAAATCTTGTTCTAAAACGACCATTCAAACAAGATGGAAAGAAAGTGTATTAAGCTGAATTCCCCTCCAAGAAAGGACGAAACGTGATTGGAGGAGATGTTCTGATAAGCTCGTCTGGGATGTGGGTGAGGATGTGGTGAGAATCTCAACGATCAGGACAAAGAAAATCAATCAGTTGCAGGCCTTTCTATTACAACTTTAGGTCCAAACTGGGTTGGCTGGAGCACAGAAAAGAAACTGCCCACTGCCCCCAGAGGCTGTTTCCTTGTCCCTCTCACACATCACTGATGAGTGTTGACAGAGCAAACAGTAACTACCTTTACTGGGGTGCCCACCTGTCTCAGTCCTGCTCTAGATCAGGAATGTTGAGAAGTTTAAGGTACTTAGAGTTTAATGGATACCTTTAACAAATATTGATATAAATATTTAATAATTGGGTCTATGTAGAGAAAAAGTCATAATTTGTAGTGTTTGCCGCTATATAACATGTAATGTAAATACACCTGCTATGTCTGATTTCAAGCCTTCGACATGACATCACTAAATGGGAAGAGAGGAGGGAAGAGCTGGCTCTCATAACAAAAAGGAGACTGGGAAAGAGGCTACAAAGACCCAAGATCGACTCAAGTGGGTGTGGGGATGCAGGCCTGGAATCCTGGCTGAGGCGGGAGTGGGGCCACCAGTTCCAGGCCAGTTTGGGCAACAAGGTAAGAACTAATGAAAAAACATGAGGGAGAGGAGAAGGGAGAGAAAGAAAGAGAAAAAGAGGAAGAAGAAAGAGGAGGAGGAAAGAAGAGGAAGGAAAGGAGGGGAAGGAAGAAAGTGAAAAGGAGGAGAAAATGAGGAAAAGAGAGAGGGAAACAAAAGATGAAAACGTGTTCATAGTGGGCTGTGTATACTGTTTTAATAGCAGACTTTATTACATAGCAAAAGGAACCTATAAAAAGTTCTTAAAGCAAAAATATAACATGCTCAGATTTGAATGTTAGAAGAAATCTCCTACCTAATTTCCGTAAGTCCAGACACACCTTCCCCTTTTAACATTCTAACCAAAGCATGCACACATATTTTCAAATTATGTCAGATAAACAGAATCATGAAAATTTCTATTGGCTACAGAAGAAATCAAAGGAGAAATAAGATTATTCCTTGAGCTAAATAATAATGGCATTTCAGAACTTATAGCACATGATGAAAGCAATTTCTAAGAGGGAAAGTTATAGCTGTGAATACCCAGAGCGCAAAAAACACAGCAAACACTCCCTAAAATAACTTACCCCTGAACCCCTGGCCTAGAAAAACAAGAACAATCCAAATTCATGTGGCTGGAAATGGGTGGTTGTGAAAAAGAAATAAATATCTACAACTGTATAAATCCTTGCTAAAATTAAGAACTGGCACTGCATATTTTCCATTTTCTACTTCTAGTGCTGTCATTTAAATGTACAGCATTTATGTCATATCCAAAGCCAAAGCTAGTACAAGGAAGAAAATTATGAAGTCAGAGAAGAAATCAATAAAATTGAAACTAAAGAAACAATACAAAGTATCAATGAATTAAAGAGCTGGTCCCTTGAATAAACAAAATAAATAGAACCTGAACCAGTCTTAGCAAAAAAAGGAAAGAAATGACCCAAATCAGTGAAATTAGAAATGAAAATGTGAACTCACAACAGACACTGCTTAAATCCAGAAAATTATTAGCAATTGCTTTGCAAACCTGTATGCCAATAAATTTGAAAATCCAGAAGAAATAGATTCCTAGACAAATATGTATTACAAAACTGAACCAAGAGTATATAAAAACCTTGAAAAATCCAGTAACAGGCAATGAATTGAAGCAGTAATAAAAAAGTTATCAAGAAAAGCTTAGTACAGATAGTTACCACTGATTCCTACGAAAACTTCAGGAAAGAGCTAACACCCTGGGGCTGGGGATTTAGCTCAGTGGCTTAAGTGCCTGCCTGGCAAGTATGAGGTCATGAGTTCGATCCCTGGTACCAAAAAAAAAAAAAAAAGAGCTAACACCCTCTTTAACATAATGCTGTAGCCTTTCAAAGGCGCAGGCCAAAAATCATTAAAGGTTACACAACTTAATGTTGCCTTTTAAAGCTAAGATTCACAGCATCCTTTTCCTCCTGCTCTTGCAAGACAAACTTAATTTAATGATGAACTTTCAGAAGGATAACTCCAAGTGGCAGTGAATATATGGCTGTGAAAACAAAATAAATATTCACAACTATGCACACATTTGCTAAAATAAGTACCACGCATTTTGTCTTCTACTCGTAATGCTGTCACGTCAGTGAACAGTATGTACGTCATACTCAGCCCTTCTTTGTGCTCGAAAGGCAATGTTTTCTTCCCTGCTACACTTATCTTAAATTGTCTTTCTCAAAATTAAAACAAAAACAATTAATAAAAAATTTCTTTCAAATATAACATTTAAATTTTTAAAACATTGTATACAGATATAAAACAAAATTTACAACAATATAAAGTTTAATAAGCCTATTCAAAGTATTAATGGTAATCCCAAAAGATCACATAACATTTCATGTATTACACTGGAAAATATTTAAGAGAAGGACAGTAACCAGCTGGCATGGTAGTACATGTCTGCAATCCCAGCACTCTGGTAGGCTGAGACAGGAAGATAGCACATTCAAGCTCAACCTTGGCAACTTAGCTATTTATCAAGACCGTGTCGCAAGAAAAAAAAATAAACAGGGTTGGAGATGTAACTGAATACAAAGGACCTGGGTTCAGTCCCCAGTGCTAAAAGAAGATTCCTAGTGTCTTCAACAAAATTAATATCTATATGTTATTTGCTCAGTAAAAGCAAACATTTGTACAACATTTGAATATATATATATATATATATATATATATATATATATATATATACACAAAGCTAGGCAAAGCTAAGATTCAAATATATATATATATATATATATATATATATATATATATATGCAAAGGTAAGCAAAGCTAAGATTCAAACCCAGGCAGTCATGCTCCAATGTCAGTATTTATAACCATCTCACCACAGCGATTCTTGTTTAAATTTTGTGAACTATTTTTCTCTTTAACTGAATAATTTCTGAACTTTTTTCTCCTTAACTGAGGATAATATGGGCTTTAATTACAGTCATGTATGAAAGAACTTAGTTTAATGCCTAACAGAGTTAATAATCAATGCTTGCTATTAATGATGATGAAAACATTAACACTACTACACAGGCCTCAATTGCCACCACCAGTTCAAATTTATTTCCCCATGTGTTCAAATGCACACTCTGCTTTATTTCAGCTACCCCCAAGTGTGTCATACTTGTTTCGTATGTCATACTCCTGTTTCTACTCATGCCGTTGGTCTTGGTGAAATCAGGGAAGACCCATCTGAATAACACCGGGCCACAAAAGCCTAGATTAAGTCCCTTCTCTAATTATTCTAACTCCTTCGAACCTTCTATTACCCCATACTCTTTAGCACACAGGAGACAGTTAATATATCATTAACTGCTAGTTCCTTATATCTAACAATATCACAGGTTCAGAGACAGCAGGAATAAGTGCTAAGAGTGTTTGCCCCTCTTGAATCCCTTTTGTCATCTCTAACGCTAATATGACAGAACTTACACATTTATCATATATTTGCTTCCTTCCTGTACTTGCACATGGAACTATGCCCATAAAAATAGAAACCCACAATTTATTTATATTCCCCAGCAGTTTCTTTCCAGAAATAGGAGCTAAATTACAACACTAAAATAGAATTAGAATTACATGTAAATGCAAACCCAGACAAGCGTGCAACTTTATTATTACTCTTAATATTTAATATTAATTAATAAATACATTAATAAGTTTATACACATAATAGCCGTACCTATTTTTCAGACCTCTCCTTTGTGTGAAACATTGTGCCAAGTGATTTATAGATAAAACATCTTTCAATCCCAGTGGTAATAGAAATAGTATCTATTATAAAAACAGAAGATGAGAAAGGTTGAAAATTCTGCCTGTAGAGTTAAGAATCTCCCTCCCAGTTTGGTCTCCCTCCGAAACATACCATTTTTCCGTACATCTCCCTTCCTCCTATGACTTTCTACAAAGTTGAGACTTAGGACCAATTTTCCTCTTTCACAAATGTTTCAATCAAAACTAACTCCCTTGCCGAAATTTGTCTTTCTGAAAATTGGGGTGACTCTAAAGCACTCTGTTTCAGACATTCTTCCAGGAAATTTAGTTTAATACTACTATCATAGAGTTTTTTTAAGGAATCTTTAATTAAAGGCGTCTCGGCTGGTCGGCCTGGATACTGTTATCATGAGGCTTTAGGTATTTGTAATTATTAGAGCCATTAGGGATTTCAGTGAATTCAAGTATTCTTGTAGTCAAGAAACAGGAGGAGAACTATGACTCAATCTTTTAGAAAATATTCATCTGTATTCCCACAGGAATAAGATGGTGAAACTGCAACTATAACTAGATGGTGTCCCTGCTACTATAACTAGGGATTTTGCTTTACGGATATATGCACAACTTGAGCATGGTTATTTCAGCCCAAGGCACTGAGCTGTGTAAATAACAGCAGAGCAGTACAGAATGACACCAGCCAGTGCTCATGAAACTCTGCTCCCCACACTCAAACACCATCTCCTTTCCTGCAATGGATCTTCCTGTTTCCCTCATGCCCATCCCCTAAGCCACTTCGGGCCTACTCAGCTGGACTTTCAAATTGAGCAATGGCCCGAAACATTCCAGGGCACTTACTTTCTGCACATGGTAAGATGTGTTATGAATTGTAAACCTCTGATAACCCTAAGTAGTTATAAACAGATTCAACCTGCACTTACCAATAACTCAACATCTTTGAGTTACATTTTTAAAGTTTAAACTTAATAGAAGATTTAATTTCTACATCAGGAAATGTCAATCTCCTTGCTTTATTTGCTTTGGACTTTTTCTGAGCTATCTTTGATGCAGCAATTAAATTTTTACTAAGAAACAAATGCTTTAGGGAAAGTACTTCTCTTAAAATGTAGATATTACTTTGACAAACATGAACTTTTCTCAAGTTTTTTTAAACTTAGGAAAGTCCTTTCTCCGTAGTTTTTATTATTTGAGTAAATTTTATAATGAACATAATATCAACAATTTTTATAGGCATAATAGAACCTGCAATTCATTTCCATGCAGTTAAAATTCATTAGAGATTGGCATTTGAAGACTTAAAATCTTTTCTGAGAAACAACCTTTGTAAAAATCCAAATGTGTTCCCTCCTCCAACAAATGTTGGCTTTTGTTATTTTTCATAGGCCGCATATTGAATTTCCCAGGCTGTGTTTCTGAACAGCAATCTACTGAAAAAAGTGCAATTATTTTTTTTCACTCAAACATGCATTTGAGAGAAATGAGTAGATCAGATAAAGAGCTGAGATGCTATTCAACTCAACCTTGAGTCACTCTCTGTCTCTTTAAAAAAAAAAAAGGGTGGCAAAATCAATACAAACCAATAATAACTTCACATTTGTGGAAGCAACATGAATGGCTCTCCAAAATATTGAGACACATCCAAGTACATTTTCGTAGAGCTGATATTTATCAGAAGTCATTTGCCCTCAAGCAGATGCTCCCTTTCATTGTGCTCCTGTCACAAATGACTAAGATTTATGACAGACAATTACAGCATCTGCAGTTAGCAGCCTTATAATCAGCACCATTATTTAACGATTGGTGCAATAAACTGACTCCTGGTACTGTTTATCAGATATCAGTCAGTTCTGGCCATTTTCTTCAGCTCCCAAATCACAGTATGGTGCAGCCACTGCCTTTTAATGGCTAGGCAGAAGCAGGAGCATTTTCACATTTTTTACAGACTGCCGAGGGAAAGAAAAAAGCAGCCAATTACATGTATGTATGTTGCCCTCTCATTTGAAATGCCCGAGTAATGTAACAATCTCTATAGAGTTCTAAACCTCTTGGGGAGGGGAGAGCTTTTACTGGGAAGAGCTTTTTAAATTAAAATGGAAGAAAAAACCAAACAAACAACAAACAAACAAAAAACTTCTGCCTTGATTATTCTTTAAAAAGGTCTTCTATTTAAATTTGCATGTCTTTTCGGAGTATAAAATGTTACTGGTCCACTGTTTCTGCTTTTCAGTGTGGCTTCAGCTTGCCTTCCACAACCAGAAAGGCAGCTATTGTCCCAGGAAAATACTTGTCACAAAGCAGATTTTCCTTCCAAACTCTGTGAGGTTTTTCCTCCAAAAGAAGTGCTATGAAAACAACAAAATTAAGCTCGTTATCCCAAAAAGGGACATAAAATCAGTCATGTATATACTTAAAACTCACTTATATATTGTGAAATTCTATGCTTCTAAATAGACAGACTGGCAAAGATACTACACTAATTTAAAATCCTTCCTCAAAGGGAAGAATTTGTGTATGTATCAAACATGGGCAGCGGGCAACAATTCAGAGGCTAGAACCAAGACCAGTGTAACACAGAGAGTGGTACAAAAATGTTAATTTAAAGTCCAAATACAAGGCTTTATGCAATGTTTCTGCAGGTGTTTTAAATGGTAGTTCAGTTAGTTAAATAAATCAAAGCATAATGCCAGACTTTTTTGACGTTTTTGTCTTTTGTTACTTTTTTCCATAAACAAGCTAATTTTCTCATTCATATCACAAGCATTTCATCTAACGTCTTCCATTTTATATATTTAATAATATAATGTATGGCCAGATGGAAATAATGATGAAACTGTCTTTTACAATGTAAGTTCTGTATTTTAGTCACAAAAATTACATGATTCTCTGAAGGGAAACAATAGTAGAGAATAGATAAGTATGTTCTTTTAATTTAAAAAATTAGGTAGGCTCCCGAGAGTCAGATTCACTTTCTGGAAAAATGTATAAGGAGCTTCATCCAGTTAACACAGAAAGTTGGTTATTTTCTAAGCTGAAATTTACATGAAGGCTTCACGGATCTTCACAAACTAGACCTTCCCACTGCACCTGAGACTTCAGCAGATGCTGAATGCTTAGGAATGCAGGCTCTCAGGCTTTCAAATTAGAAAGGTGTTAGGTGTCATTTCATGCAACCCTCTCCTTTGAGAACTAGTGAGGGTGAGAGTCACAGAGTTAAGTGATTTTGACCCGGAATATAGCCCGGAATATAGCTCAGCTGCGCAAGTGCAAGGTCCTGAGTTCGATTCCCAGTACAAAAAAGAAAAAGTGACCCTGACCAGAGCACAGTACTGGGTACTGGCACAGCTCTGACTAGTATTTGAGTGTCTCTCTGCTTGCTAGGTCCCTTTCTGAAAAATCCACACCAGGGGGTCCAACTGATCTCTCCATGCCAGGCAGAAACCAGCTCTTTGGTTCTGCTAAGACAAATCTCACTTTGGGTGTTCTGTGCTTAGTCCTTCTAAAAGCCCTCAATGGTTCAGAAAAACTAGTTTCCATTATCAGAACATACTTGCTTTGCTCCTTGAATAGCTCCATCTAGAGCCAGAAAAAATAAACTACACTATTTAGTCATACAAAGATAACTTTTGTTCCATCATTGGTAAAGTTAAGCTGTTGGCTTTTAAATGTTCTGATATAATAGAACATATTTATATTTTAATTATATTTTAGAGTTTTTGTTTGCTTTCCATTATTTGTATAAATGATTGCAAAGTCACAGAAAAACTATTTATTTTACTAATTTGGCAGCACCAAAAATTTACCAGTTCTGTAGAATCATGAAGAAGCCAGAACCAACCCTTCTTTGTTGGTGATGTATAGATTTATATTACTGTACACACAGGTCTCTCATTCCATTTTAGCAAGATTGGGCAAATACTTTGGAGGCATCAACCAAATTGGAGTATTTTCTATCTATCTCCTTGTCCTTTCTGCTAGCTTAGAAGGAAAAATTACCCAACTCACAGCAAGTTACTACTTTTAGAAGCCAGTTGCAAAGCCATTGCACTGCAAGGTATCAGCAGGTATTCCAAAGAAGCCTGGTCTGGGTCAGCACTTCATGAAAACACATAGAGATGGCATTTTAGTAACACTCTTTGACACCAAGCCCCAGTTACAGAATCCTGGCCCCAGTGAACCCCAACAGATTTGACTGTTTCTTAGCTAAGCTTAACTTAGCTTTGCTAAGAAGAAATTCTTTCTTGAGAACTTTCTCTGAGACTACCTGGGGCAGGGAGAGGAAAGAAGAGTACCCAAAGAAAGCAGTAAGTTGATAACACGTCCGTGTCTCCTGATCGTTGGCCGAGGGCAGCATGGCTAGAGCTAAGCGCCCAGGCTCCTAAATCAGCCAGAGCTGGTCTTGATTACGGCCCAGGGTGTGCGGGACTCTGTCAGAATGCTGCGTTCATTCATCTACCAGGTGAGGATGCAAATGAGGTACTAGAAAGTAAGGCACACAGGCTGTGTGCCGGGGGTCAGCTGTTATTACTGCTACAGCTGCTACTTATGTCAGCCCAGACTTAATTTCTTTGAAAGTAGTAATCTGAACATTAGAGGCAGGTTGCATAAATAATACTCCTCTGAACTGAGCTGATTAAAATTTTCACGTGAATCCTAGCAAAAACCTGTACACCTCATCTGTTCATCAGTCAATCTAAATACACTCATGTACCACACAATCACGTTTCAGGCATACACACAACAGCAGTCCCGCAATCTTTCTGGTTTACATCTTGTACTGAGTAACTACTCTGAAGATAATGATACACAGCGTAATAGCTATTGTAATTCTCTTATTATTTAGTTAGGAAAATTTGTTTTAGTTCTTTCTTAAAGTAAAAAGAAAAAAAAGATTATAATGGAAGTGAAAAAGTCTTGTTGCCTAGTGACATGGAAGTGCAATGCATTACTCATATGTTCATGGTGATGCTGGGTGAAGCAAACTCACTGTGCTGAAAGCACATAAAAGCATAGCACATATGATTATGCACGGTACGTAGTACTTCATGAGGAATGGCCATGTTGGTGGTTTGTGTGTTTACTATATTTTTATGGTTATTTCAGAGTGTCTTCCTTGTAGATATATGTTTTAAAAGCTTACTATAAAATAGTATGCCAGATTGCACCACCAGCAGCTTTATACATCTTGTGCTTAGCACACTTCTTGATTGCCATATGGAGTGATTGGCCTGTGCAACCTAGGCTGGTGGTAAATACTTTGGAGGCATCAACCAAATTGGAGTATTCTATGTAAGTACATTCTATGATGAAATTATAACATTTCTCAGAATGTATCTATGTCATTAAGCATAACATATACATGTACACATATATGTATATATAATTATTGTTTACCATTGACTTTGGTTTGGTTCTATTGTATATAAGCTGGTAGAATACAGATAAAACACAAAAGTATTATAAAATGTACTAATTTATTTTTTATTCAGTATCAATATTACTCTAGGGACAAAGGCTGATGATATAATAAATTCCTATCTCCTAACAAAGAAAGTACACAGCTCTTGACTTGTTGTTAGCTTATTTTTTCAGGTTTTTCACAACCACTTACCTACAGAAATATGGTTGAAGTGAGGTAGAAAGAGAGCAATTGTTCCCCACAATACTCAAGATCTTGGCATACAAGTTTTGAGCAGGAAAGTTGAGTAGAACGGTGCTGACAAAAGGGCAGCCCAGAGGCACCATACATTCTTGCCAAAGCGTGGCACAGTTTCATGAGGAAATGAGAAGTCTAGAAAAAAGGCTTTGGATGTATCTGGGTTCTACTCCAGGTCCACACAGCCCAGCTATGTGACTTTGAGCAAGTTATTTCCCTCTCTAATCCTCAGTTTCCTATAGACGATAACTATATAATAAGAAAAGACTGTTGCCTTAAAGAATTAAATGGTTCAACATATGTAAAGTGATTGGCCCAGAACTGGCTTGTAATATGCCCTCAACAAATGCTTTAGCTATAAAGTGCCACCAGCTTTGCTTTTATCACTGTCCTGAGCCAGTATGACACGGCTGATAACTGTGTCTTGCTTGACCTGCTGTAAAAAAGAATCTTCAATAGCAGAAAGTCATTTATAACCAGAAATAAGCAACATGATGGGAACGTTTTAGAAGTTGTGAAAATCTATAATTTTTCTGAAAAAGAAACTACATATATATTTTAGAATGAGCCTGAAAATCTATGCCATTAATTCAGTTCCACTGCAGGTCCTGGCCAAGCATCAGGCTGCACTGTAACAGTGGTGGTAATCACTCTGTTGCTAAAAGGTACCAATTTTTTCATATATTGTTTAGCTAAATATAAAGTAGGGCCTTGATGAAAAGCATTTTAAATCTCATCTCTGCTCTTTACCCTATATTCTCAGATGCTGCATTACTTTAGTGCCTACTTCCAGGGATTAATGTCCTACATCCAATAATATTTTCACAACTTTCTTTTAAGAAAGACTACGGAGAATTGCTCTTCTGTAAAATAAGGGCTACAAGTAGAATAGATTATTTTTATTCATTTCATACCTGATATTTATTCATTGCTCTTTGGGCCAGTTTGTGAGATAGGATATGGTATGACTAGCAATGTAAAAAATTGAAGAATTCCCCATACCTTCAGCAAGTGATGTAAAATTTTGTTTAAGAATAAACTTTAAATTGTGATGAGCAGCTCATTTTACAAAACATTTTTATTCTGAGTTTTGTAAAATCCTGGTCGGATAGGCGGAAAAGGAATTCTTCTTTCCTAAGACAGAAAAAGTATGACTTAGAAAGTTCCCCCAAGTCATATAGCTGCAGTAAACTAGAATTCCAGCCATATCTTCCAGTTTTTTTTCCACTTCACACACTATACATGATTTGTTGTTGTTTTTGTTGTTGTTGTTGTTATTGTTGTTCTGGACAATAACAAGCAAACAATATAAAAACTCAAGTTGTTTTTTTTTTTATATAGCTTTGTCCTTTATCAGCAGTAGTATGGCCTGGGGCAAGTCATTGACAACATATACTAATTTTAAGAGTGTCAAATATGCAGCCAGCCTGCCTGACACAAATCTCAGACCCCATTCACTAACTGTGTGATTGTAAGTGGTTACTCTGCGTCATGGAGTGAACAATGAGAATTCCCAACTTCAAGAGTCTAAATGAAGGGCTTAGTACAATGCTTAAAGTGTTCCCTGTGAAGGGCATAGTATATGTTTGATATATTGTAAGGGCTTAAGAAATATTTGTTATTAATATGTTTTCATTAACAAAACATTTATCATTAACAAAAGCAGTGCCTTCATATTAATAAAATTAATAAAGTGCCTACTTCCCAAGGTTATCAGTGATATTATTAATAAGACAGCATATCAAAGGACTTGATATCAGTATACTGCTATGCCAAGTTGATGTATCATTGTATCATTGTATCATCACATTGCTACCACCAGCAGTAGCCTACTTCATTTTGTTTAATTTCTGTTAAGCCTTCAATCGATGGTGCTGTCATAATCCAAGTGTTCTCATTTCTAATGTGGCCGAGTGGTTTGTTTGTTCATTTGTTTTTAAATGACAAAATACAGAAGAAAACCTTTATTTCCCCCTGTAGGATGTTGTGATCCAAATTACTTCCCCTCACTGTCTGGTCAGGTCCAGCCTCCTGAGAAGTCATGAAAAAGACAACTGGTGGATCTATTTGAAGCACAAGAGCAAGAGAAAGATCAAGAGCTTCTCTGTTAATTCAGGAAAAAAATTAATGAAAAATAGAAAGCAACCCAGGTATACTCATCTCTGCTTGGTAATTTCTCTGGCTCTACAAACACACAAGGACTCAAACATAAAGGTATGTGGTTTGCAGGCCACTCTGACTCACTCTTTAACAAACTGCTAATTCCACTCTGAGGATGGATGTCTGCAGCATTCTATCTTCCACCTAGTGTTGTACTTGCTTTCTTGCTTATCCAATTTCAATTCCATCCTTTCAAGTTTTACAGTGACTAACTTTTGCTTATATTTTTTTCTTTTATCTTTTAATTATTGATTTCCGCATTTATTTCATGTGGGGGACTAAATGAAATATCTTTTGAGAGCATGTTCTCCCATAGCTAGGGGTTCTCACACACCTAGGGCATTTCCAAGGTCTTGAGAGAGGTTTAGTGAGGCAAGGTGCCAACTTATTTGTCAGTCTTTAAAAAAATTGTAAACTATTGATTTTGTATGTTTTTTTAAAAAATAAATGTTAATATTTCCTTCATTTTGAATGTATTATAGTATATTTTTTTCTTACAGCTGTGCCCCTTACAGGCATAAGCATGTCCCTGAGTTGGAGAGAAAGAGGCAGGCATAGAGGCAAGCCCAATCTAGCTCTTTTGGAATTCTTGGGGGAGAACCCATAAGCATTTCCAATTGGGAAAATCTAAAAACATCAGACTATTGGAGAATTTAGCAAGTTTTAAAAATAACCTAGCCTACAGTATGCATTTTAAGGGGAAGGATGAGATATTAGGGACCAAGGCACTGTTTGTTAGTTGGGGAGTTAAATACAGTGAGCTGTCTTCATCTGTCTCTGGAACTGCTTGAACTAACTTAGGACAGCAGTTTCCAGTAGTTACTTTCAAGATGGAAAGGTGTCCACATCATCTCAGAGGTCAGCAGAGCTCACAGTTAAAGCATAGCTTTTTGAAGCCACACCAACTGTGTTAAATCCCAATTTGGCCTACAAGCTATAATTGGTTCTAAGGCTTGGGAACAATCTCAGTCTCTCTTGTGCTTTATTTTTTGATTTATAAAATAAAACAACACTGATATCTACCCTTCACATTTGTTAAGAGAACTAAGTACAATGAAGCATATAGATCACTTATCACAAAGTCTAGTACATAAATGTTCAATAAATATGAGTTATTTTAATTGTTCCCCAAGTTTGGTCCTCTTAACAGTCCCTGCTACTGTACCCAGCTGTTTCTGTAGTACTTTAATTTTTCATAGTTTGTCTTTATTTTTGTGTTCTCTCTTAGATAATCATGCCTCATATAAAACTAATATATTCTCTTTATGTCAAATTTTAAAAAAAAGATAGAGGAGAAACTGAAAATAATTTAAATGTCTCTGGTTCATTCATTCAAGCTACATGTCATAAGTGTCCGCATGCCTTAGACACTATAATTGTTCTGGCTGGTCCATTTCTCATCCTATTCAGTTGATTTAGGAAGAAGGATACAATACTTCTTGAAATCTAGTACATCAATTAACTAAAGCCAATTTTGCTCTTAGAAAAAGTTTAACACCTTATATGTTGTTCTAACTTTGTAAATACTAATATTAAGATTAATCTTAATTACAATACAAAAAACTGTATTCTTCTAATTTATATGCAAAAGTTGTTTTATCCAACTATAGTGTCTCTTCCCTAATATCCCTGTATAGTGACATAGAAAAAGCACCAGTGCTCGCTGTTTGTAGATGAGAACACGGAGTCTAAGGAGGGATAAACACAACTTATAGAGCCCAAAATTGCTGTTGAAGGGCAGTTATGTGATTTTTAGTGATTTGGACCAGATTGGAAGCTGAATGGATTGTCCAGTGGACATCATTATTTATAAGACAGATATCTATCTACCTATTGATCAATCAATTGATATATAGATACAAGATATATAAATATATATATAGACATGTTTATATAGATACATTTAGATGTAACCCAATGGAAAATAAGAATACCATAGTGACAGATGGGTAGCAGTGATTACTATTTGAAGAATGATGAGACTTGAAGAATGATGAAAAGAAAATTGAAAATAGGAAGTTTCAAATGACTGCAAAAAATTGACATGAAAATTCTAGTGTTGTAGGCATTGCCACGATAGTGAGCAGGATGTGGGTCTCAGGGCCATCATGTCCTTGCTGCCATTCTTGAGCAAAAGAGTATCCCAGAACTACCCCCCAGAACCGAGCCCTCCATGGAGCTACTACAATGAACCCAGGAAGAACACCCCCAGAATCCTCTGCCATGGTCTCCAGTCTCCATACAGACACTGATAAGAAACCATCTACTGACAATTCTGTCTCATTGATGGCCATTGGAATTCTTTCCCAGCATAAAATTCAAAAAGAAAATAGTATGTACCAGCATTTTCTCTCCTTGTGTAAAGAAAAAAACAGCAAACCAAAACTAGCAACAGGTCAGTGTGCTTTGGTTTTGAACCCACCATCACTTGTTTTTGTGAAAAATGAAACCTTTTGATGATTTACCAACTATCTGTTTTCCTATATTGTTTCAAATACAATGGGGCATTACACAATAAATAATACTTATAACACTCAGAAATGAAAGAATATATCTAAGATGAAAGAAAGGAAAACTGGGCAAGAGTTCAGTAAATTATTCAACTACCCTTCGTCATTCACTGTGCACACCCTCAACCAATTAATAAGCAACTACACTCACATCAATGACATGCCCAAGAGAAAAGTGTGCTCATGCATTTATTATATAAATAAACCCTTTCCTCTCCAAACTGATGTTAATTGAGAAGAACATGGAATAAAATAGGAAGAGAAAACTTAGAAAGATTTTACAGATTGACTACTCTAAGCTCCAAATAATACTAGGAGAATGGAGAAAGGATGGAAAGGGAGGCTAAATTCGAAGAAAGATAAGAAGCCAAAGGTTGCCGTGGATATTCAGAAAGGAGCCTGGTATAAGATCTGCTGCATTTTACAAAAATGTGACCAAAATTAGTTGGCAATTTTGTCAGGAAATCCCTTTAACTCCATAACAGAGTTCTGCAATTTTACCTAGTTGTACCTAGGAATAAGCTTGCCAGAACATTTTGTGCTGACATATATAGCAATTTTATTCACTCCAGGCTCCGGGTAATTTTAGATCTCAAATGCACCTTGTGAGAAGTTCATAAAATACAGAAAAAAAATTTTTCATCACAGATTCCTAGACTATCACTTGTCTAGACTAACTTCTTTGTTATTTATCAAACATAGGTAAGTGCTTACCATGTACTTTGTATAGTCTCAGATGCTAACTGATGTTAACTCATTTAATCTTTATAGCTACATGGGGTAGGTACAGACAGGCACAGTGAGGTTTTATAATAAAACAGGGACTCGAACCCAGGCAATTTGGCTTCAGCATCTATGCATCTGACCAGTAAACTGTGCTCTCTCTACTTCAATAAAAGAACAAGTGAAACACATAGACATGAAAGGATGCCTAACCTCATTTATTCTTCCAACAGCCACTCTTCATTTTGTCCACATTGAGGTTCTCTTCATAAAGAAACTTTTCCAGCTGCCATTCTGTCATCAAACTCCTTGAAACGAAGACCACACTCGACACTTCCATTTCTCTACCAGCTATTTATTCCACAATTTTCATGCAGTCTGGTTGTCCACTCCCTCCAACTTCTTTCCTGCCTACTGCTATCTTGAAGACCTCTAACCTGTCTCATTGCATAGTCAACTTCTCAGGTGCATCCATCTGTGGCTCTGACTTCCTTCACAGACCTTTCCCCTCCATGATTCCTGTGAGTTTGATTCTCCATATTTCTCTTGCATTCATTCATCCCGCTGGTTGACACTTCTCAAGATCCAGCTGGGGAAGATCTCTCTCTCTCCTTTTCTTTCTCTTCCCCTATCTCCTCTTCTTTACCTTCCCTTTCCCTCCCGTCTCCTCTCTTCTCCTTTCACTCCCTTCCTCCCATTCTTTAGTTTCTGGGGCCTAGTTAACTCCAGAATTTAACTTGTCAGCACACTGAGAGTGGGTCCATCTTTTCAGAAACAAAGTCACATTAATCAGTTTCAGGAGACTAATATATGAGGATGACACAGTATTCATTTATAAAAAGATTGTCAAGAACTGAAAGTAAATAAAATTCAAAATGTACAATAGGTATTGTAAAATGGGAAGAAACCTCAAAAGGAAAGAGAAACTTAGATGGAAGAATGAAGAAAAGAAGGAAGGGAAAATAAAAAAATACATATATAAGATTTATAAATATGTTTTTATATGTAAAGATTTATATATATGTATAAAAGATAGTTATACTACTAATTTCTCTTAATTCATTGAAAAGAAATGTTTGTACTAATATTGTTTGGACAATTAAATGCTGAATGTTGTACTCTGAATAACTAATTTAAAGATAACAATATGCAATGCTTTAACAATTGTTACCCTCTTATCTTGCTTTGAAATTTTGCTTTATTTTTTTCTTTAAAATAAAATAAAGTAAGACAAAAATATAAGATTGCCGAAAGCATCTCTATCCTTAGCATAACACATTGAGCTAAATTATGGTGAATATAGCAGTTTGTTAATTTAGGACAATCAATATTACTGCAAAAAAAAAAAAAAAAACAGTGGACATGGAATTTTCAGCTAAGCGTATTTTCTCCCATAGATACTCTAGGTGAGAAGCTGCCTTATAATCAGAATTCTGTGAGATCAGCATGGAATAAGAAAAGGGGAAAATAATTATGTGACTCAAATGTTTAGTCACAGCTGAGATTAGCAGGAGTATCTCTACAATGGGGCAACACTGCCATGGGGACCTAGTAAGTAGAGTGTGTCAGGCATTTTCTTGAATGAATTAATTAATGAATGAGTGAGTGAATGAATGAGCACATGAATGAATGTTGAACAAATGCCTTGAGCCCATTTATGTTTTAACATTATGTTATAGTTATTCGCTGAAATTTTGACCCTTTTACAAGATTTAAGCTGGCAGGTGGGAAGGGACATATGTGTTCTGCACTGTATCTTTAGCATCTGGCAGAGTGCCTGCCACTTATTAGGGAGAAGATAGTAAATGCTTATTAAAAATAGTCATCAATACATTTAAAAATATAAAAAAAAACTTCAAAGTTGAATTTCATGTGAGTTATCCAGAAAAATTTTATTGGTGTTTTCTTGCACCTTTTTATTTATTAGTTAAAATAGAATACCTAAATTTCAAATATTTATGTTTGGCTCATATTTTTTAAAATTGTAAAATACGCCATATCATTTCATATTGCTTGCTTTATTTCCTGTAAATTCCAGCTACTTATTTCTCTTACCCAGTGGCTAAACCCCAATGCAACCGCCATCCATTTATCTTTGATGTTTCTCATTCTCAGTAGGTGGAGGATGCAGCAGCAAAGAGAGAGAGAAATCTAGCTTCTGCATGCCTATGTGGGCTAACCCGGGCACTCATGGGGTTAAAAGCACTGCAGTAATATTAAGCACATGTTTCAGTCAGCAGGGTGCCAGCCTGAGATGTCCTCAAAGCCTAATTTGATAGATATTATGCCATACACTGCTGCAAGTAATAATGAAGAAAGTAAAAATTTTATGGATGAGCAAAATAGGAGCTCTTATGGATGGAGTGTTTTTAAATCAGGTGTATAATTTACCCAGTGTCAGACCACATGTAGAGTGCATTACTCAATTGAACTTACAAGCAGATAGGAAAGCAGTTTCTTTTAATAAGCACTTCTTCAACTTATTGGCTCTACAATTACTTGCACCAAATTACCAGCAGCTGCTGCCTATTTGGTATTTTATCCTAGACAAGGAGTTACATTAGTTTCTAATCAACAAGCCATTCAAGGACTCTTTATAATTTTTAGCTTAATTCCACTTTTATTTGGTATTTATTAATTGAAATATCTAATATTTTCACGACAGTCTTTTGCTCAGCTTCCTTTAACAGGAAACCTACTCAACTGCTGAGATAAACAGGAAAATGGAAGAATATACATTCAAACTTATTTCTGATATTTACAACATTATACAAACTCTGTTGGGCTCATGTTCCCTTATAGGCTGAACTTTGAAAGTTCAATAGCTTTTATAAAAACACTGATATTGTGTTTAAACTTTTATATGCTCAGTCAATAAATTGTTTTATGTGTCTAAATAGTAAATCAAGCATATAAGTTAACTGCAAGTCTGAACTTCAACCAGTTCAGCAGTGTGCTGAATATAGGGCTTCTTAAGCTCTGCATTACTAACACTGTGGGCTGATTATTGTAAGGGATATCCTGGACCATATAGGTTTTTAAAAAGATTCCTGGCCTCAGCCCATTAGACACAAGTGGTGCCAAAAATGTCAGCAAATGTTATTAAATCACCAGACATTATTTTGTATAAGAGTATGGAAGTGATTAAAGGGAATGGTTCTCAGAAATAATTATAAGAAGAAAGTATATTTTCAACAAATATATTAAGGACTTTTCAAAGTAGTCTTACAAAGATGGTATTTGCATGTGTACTAGTCCTAGATTACTTTCTGTATAAGTACTGGTAAAATGAAATTGTGATGAAATTTAACTCTTTGAAATGCGATTATTTACATACTTATTTTGAAGATACTTTGAGAGCCCAAAGAAAACAGAAATTGTTTTTAAAATATATGGAACAAGCATTACTTATATTCAAATTAAATAAATATTTAAATACACTTTCACTGTAGAAAAGATCGGTGAACCAATTTTAGAGAATGATGGCTATATTTCTATGTAAGCAGTGGCAATAACATCTAATTCAAAGCGTATTTCATTTCTTTGAAATTACTTGATGTAATTTCCAGCTTCAAATTACAAAACAGAAAGGTATGATCAGATAAATGTTAATGGCTTCAGGTCACCAAAATGGAAAATTAGGTGCAAGATTTTTCATATATGGCGTTCAAATCCACGTATCTTTTAAAAGTCAAGTATCAAAACTGTTATTAAACACCATTTGAATACACAGAAGAAGAGCAAAAGTGAAAGAAAATTAAGTTGACATTCCAAAGTTGCCACAAAAACTTATCACCCACCATGTTCTGTCTAGTCCTATGTTGAAGCTTATGGTGCAAGGCCGTAAAGTCATTTAGACTGACCAGGGCCTCTCCACAACTCATCCTAATTAGATACTCACCACAGAAAGCTTTTCAAACTTTAACACCACTTGGTGTTTTTCTAAAATGCAGATTCTGAGGGAGTAGGTCTTGGGGGAGAGCCTGAGATCCTACTTTTCTAACCAGTTCTCCAGGTAATGGTAATACCCCTGGTCTGTGGCCCACACTTTGAAGAGCAAGAAATCCTTAACAACTAATCATCCACCCTAATCTTGACTATTCTTAAGTGGCCAATGAGAGAAAATTCTAACTCTAAAATAAACCAAGGTATGTTATGATTTTTAGGTTCTTTATAAAACCATACCAAGATCACAGGACCAGTTTAAGGAAAGTTTTGCACAATTAAGCAAAAGTAGTGAAAACTGAACAGACCTATAAAAGTGCAATTAAGTCTTAATCACAATTTTTAAGTAATCCAGATCCTCTATTTTACATTTGTGGTTTTATCTCAGCCCATTTGATTGCTTAGTTATATACCTAGCAAAGAGAAGTAAAATTCATCAGTTTCAAACAATGGTTAAAACCAAGAACTAATATGAGATTCTGATGTCACTGAATGATATTACAACCACATTAAATATTCAAAATATTTAACAATAGATCATTATGAGGCTTTGAGCAATCAGAACTGTGGCCTCAACCAATCAGAATGAATGCTACCCACAAACCATCAGTAAGGCTCTATTGGCTGCTGGCTGCATATCAGCTTGCTCCTGAATAGCATGAAGAAAGAAATGTCCACAGGGTGAGGTGGTATTGCAGAGTAGATTTATCATGGGTGAACTTACACCAGTAAAAACCTTTACTCAGAATAGGAATAAAGGTGTAGTTTTCTCCAGAGTGACCTTCTTGGCAAATCAACACTATTGCCAATCATATTTAACACATTCATAAATGTTCACAAAACTCAAATCTATTCAATATGAAAGCTTTCAAATTTGTAGCTAAGGTAAAAAGGTAATATATAGGTATAGAAATATTACCAATTTGTACAAGTAGCTAGAAAAGTAATAACTAGATTTCAACTTAGTAAATACAAGGTAATGCATTTTATAATAAATGTCACAGGAATAAAATGAATGGCTCTGAGCTATCAGCTTCAGAAAGGGAAAGTGTATACCTAGAAGTCATTGTTAGTTTCCTAAGGATATTCACTAAATCATCATTTGGGATCATGGGTCGTGATCTAAGGTCGTGAGTTCGATCCCCGGTACCAAAAAAAAAAAAAAAAAAAAGAATTGCAAAATCTAAATATAAATGCATTAAAAAGAATACCAGGAATCAAACTGAAATTAGCATGCTATAAATCTCCAATGCAAATACTTTTCTAATGTCATGAGATTATGGCCATCACATCTGAAAAATTACAATCATGAAACCAGAAAAGCCACAAGTAACTGAGTAAACAGCAACTAACATGTTAGGGAGTTTGGGGCAATGGGCTTAGGATTTTGCTATTTGAGGTATACTGAAATGGCCTCTCTACTCTGGACAGGCAAATGTTGATGGGGAACTTGGTTAAAATGTATAAAATAATAAATGATATGGATAATACAGCTACAGATTTGTTCTGCAACAGAATAGTGGAGCAACTGTCTTTGAAACTTTAGTAAAGTAAGTTTAAAACACTAAAATGAAGGAATGGTTAATAAATTTACATAATTCAACTTGACCAATATTGTTTCCCCCTCTCACCATCTCCTCCCAATCGGCAGCATGCCCTTGTCACTCCCCAACACACATGAGGTTAACACAAGAAGGAAATAAAGATTTCAAGTAGGAATTCACTGATCTATTCAGTGCCAAGCACTGGGCTAAGGACTGAGGCAGTGAAAAGGGGTAAAAGACATATGGTTTCTGCTTTGCTAAGTTTATGGTCAGCAGTTTAACTGAAAGAAGTCATTAAATGAAGTGGTTGAGCAATCATATACACAGTGTAAAGTTAAAACTAAGATCAAAGCTATAACGAGAGGGCATACGGCACTACCATAGTGTTTAGCAATGGGCCTTCACTAATTGGGTGTGCGTCATTGTTTAGAAATTTGCTTACATCTTAAAGATGAATAGAATTTGAACTAACCAGTTAAAACAAGAGAAATGGCTACGGAATACAGCCAGATTACCCTTTAACTGAGAACTCTACAACATCTAATTTAACTAACATTCATGGCCACTAATTGGAATGTCTGACAACACTGAACTCGGAGTGAATGACCCAGAACAATCTAGAAGTGTGGCCCTAAAGGAACAGTCTCAGTCATAAATAACACAGATGGAGCTTTCTAGAGAAAACATCATTTTGAATAATGAACACTACCGACCAGAATACTGTTAGCCCATTTGAAAAACGGGAAATACACAGCAAGTTTGAGAAGTTATATAAGCTGTCCCACATAAAGCAGTAAACCATCTGACTTTTTCCAAAATTCACTAATTTCCTTGATCGCCAAAGGAAATTCAATAGGATTTGATATGGCCACCTTAGGACTTTATGGTTTGCTTTATATCATAATTAGTTGTGAAAAGCATGCCTTGCTGCTACCAGAATACAAACTGGTAGTAGAAACATGTTTTTCATTTGAGCATGTCTAACAGAAAGCACAGGCCATGCTCATTGCAGGCAATCAATAAATGTTTGTTGACTTGAAAGACAATAGTTAAGGCTTTAATTTATCTAACACAAGGCATTGACTAACAATCATTATCTACTTCATTTGTGTTGGTGAATACTGACATTTAAGGGTGCTCTGTTGATACATACACCAGGGCCCTCCCAAACAGGAACACAGCCCTGCTCTGAAGCTTGACAGGGCTGTCTTTAACCATCTGATGTTCCCAATCCCAGAAAATCCTCCTTCTTGCCAAACTAGTCATTACATGCCAGTGCACAATTTGGGGTGCTAAAATGTTGACTTGGAACTTCAACTAAAGCCATTTTAGTTTATTTCTATTTTCTCTTTTTAAAATGTCCCTTTTGTAGATGGCAAATTTCTACTCAGATCACTGAGTACTATCCTGATGTCCAATATGATACGCATCCCCATCATTTATGCTACCTCTGGAGGTGGAAAACTGCTGTGAGATTTTCCTTCTGAAAAGGAAATTTTAATTTTTCAATGTTTACTCTGTGTGGGTGTAATACAAGTTTGTATTATGTGATGTCTAGTATATGTATACAATATAAATTCTTTAAATCGTTTACTTTAAGTTTATCCGATTAAGCATGTTTTTGTTCACCTCACTACAAGATATGTTATGGCAAATGTTCAAAACATACTAAATAGTCATAATTAGTAGAGCCCTAGAAAATTAGCTGGGTGTGGCAATGTACACCTGTAATCTCAGCACTTGAGAGGCTAAAGCAGGAGGATTTCTGTGAATTTGAGGCCCCTGGGCTACAAAGTGAGTTCAAGGCCAGCCTGAACTACATAATGAAACCCTGTCTCGAAAAGACAAGAAAGAGAGAGAGAGAGAGAGAGAGAGAAAGCAAGCAAAGAAAATCAAAACACGATCACATTTCCCAAGAATTGGTTGAATTCATTTCCAAACCTCTTTATTTCAATTGCACTTGCTATTGTGAATCTAATATTTATGAAATATTAATGTATATCTGATGAGATTTAACAGTGGAAAAAGAGCTGTGATCCAAAAATACACTGAGTGCTTTGTCAAGTCATAATAAGCAACTAAAACCAATTCTTGTTTAATTGAGTGGAGAGGAGATGGAGAAAATAATCTAGGAGGATTATGCCTTCAGATATTTTAAATAATTTCTGTTTGATTGGTTGTGAGAGAGAGATCTCAACATGTTCAAGTCAGTTTTCCCCACAACTGGAGAATTTTGTAAAAATCCAGGAGGGTTTTCCCATATGTGAATTTGAGTATTAGCTCCAGGGTATAGAAATCAGAACCTGAGAAACTACACAGTCCATTATAGATATGATTTCTATAAGAAGATAAAAAACTTTAGTTAATTGATTCAGGTTCAAGGAAAATACCTTGGCCCAATGAAAAAAAAAGACTAATGAATGAATAAATGCATTTGTGTTCTTCGTTTAAAATATTTTAACTCTGTAAGTATAATTCTTATGAATCTGTATTTCATGTGGTTGTGCCTGCCTAGTTAGACTGAAAATTGGGAATACTGTTATACAGAATAATTGGTTTGGCACATTCATACATGCAGATAACATACTTTGATTATTTCCACCATCATATCATTACCTCCCTGCCTCTGATTCCTTTCCTGCTCTGTAATAGTCTCCTTTAACGAGTTTGTTCTTTAACTTTCTCGATTATAATCAATTCCCTACAAACCCCAATCACAAGGAATCAGAAATATTACATTCCAGTCTGGAATGTGATTCTTAATGTCCTCTTCCATGAAAAAGGCAAACAAAGGCAGATTTTTTTTACCTTTCAGAAATTTCTGTTTCACAGTATTGCTCCATTGATTCGATAGACTTTTTCAAATTACCATCTACTCAGTTATTCAACCCATGAGTTGTTCTTGCTGTATTATTGCTTTGTCATCTACACCTAACCATCAGCAAATCTTTTAATTTATTATCTAAAATATGCTCTAACTTGTTTTATTTCTCTTTACCAGGTAATAGGACATCAGGAGGGAATAGTATAAAATGGAGCAGAAATGGGTGGAGATGGTCATATGGTATCTTTAATAACAAGTTGTTTGAATTTTGTCCTAAATATGGTAAGAAGCTGTTAGATTATCCTATCTGTTGTGTGGAAAGAGGATTAAGGAAGAAGCCAGAAGTGGAAACAAGCTTAGAGGCAGGAAAAATATTGGGTTTTATATAGAACACCCATACAATGTGGATTGAAGAATTAATACTTGGGCTTGGTGAAAGAGTTAGTACTATTTGTTTTATTGAGATTTGGAATATAATTTGAAGACTAAGCCATAGAAACTACTGAATGTATGGAATATAAATGAAAGGGAATGTTAATGCATATTTCCACATATTTTTAATCATAATGTCTGAATGAATAGAGGGATTTAATGAGATGAAGAGAAGTAGAGGGGTGAGTCTGGTGGTACAGGTGGGCAGTGAAGGGTAGGAACATATAGAACCAAGTATTCTGTTCCTAACTGGGTAATCAAATGGAAGCACTAAATAAGCAACTGGATAGATGAGTCTGTAGCTCCCAAAAGTCCCCCCCCCCGAATTGAGGCAACAGATATAAATTCAGAAATTATTGAGAAATTATATGGAATATATAAAGTTATAGGACTTGGTTAAGTTATCAAGGAGCAGTGTGCGTTTAGAATCACGTAAGAAGAGATGTAAAGAAACAGCAAAGGAGATCAAGGACAATAGGAAAATTAGGAGCACGTGGTGTCTAGGAAGCTAAGTAAAGAGAATTCAAGAAGGAAAGATGTGGCAATCAAGCCAAAGAAAAAGGCCATCAAGGTCAGAATGGACCACTGGCTTCATACAGTGGACATAAGTAACCTTGAGAAAGGAGGAAACAGCAGAGTACTGCAGACAGAAGCCAAAAGCAAAGAGAGCAGAGGAAATAAAGCATCAAGAAAAGACAACTCTATTTTAGAAAGCTTTTTATTTTTTAATAAAGAGAAAGGAGAAAAGCGAAGTTTGGGTGGGGGAAGAAATGCCATTAAAGAAGCAGCTTTATTTTAAAGATGGTATTATTACACGATGCTCTCGAGTATGCCTAAGGGGACTGGCTCCTGTGGAGGAGCAGAAGAGAATCTGACCATGCGGAGGAGGGGACAGCTTCTTGGTATCAAAAAACAGGAAGCCAGATAGGACACACCTGCAGCTCGGCTGGTAGATTTTAGGATGAAAAGATGAGCTGCTTACCTTCGGTGAATTGTATTGAAAAGTAAGAAAGGAAGAGGCACCACTGAAAGTGTGAGGAAAAAGAAAGTGGGCCACAGATTGACAGGGTATTAGTATGCAGTGCTATGGCTGTGTTTTTTTATGTTGAAACTAATAATCAATACACAAGTATGTATATATCTATTACATTCTTTAAAAGAGTATATACCTTGTTCTACCCTTGTCTGCTGTGTGATTAAGACTCTATAAATATCTGTTGACTAAATAAATGAATTCAGTAAACCCAAGCACCTAAAATATATCTCAAATTGAACTCATCATCTCTTCTTTAATCCCCCCATACATACCTATTCCTCTACTTTTTATCCTATCACAAATTATCCACCGAATTTCCAAATCCAAAAACTTGGAAATCATTCTACAGCCTTCTCATTTCATTCCATGCAATGCTTTCTTTTATGAAGTCAACTCTGCCACTGATAAACTTGTTGGACCTATTCAATGACCTCCATTGCTATGGTCAATTTCCTGGTCTGGGTCACCAGGATTACTGGAGATGTGTTGTAACAACTCTTATTTTGTCCCCCTCCAGGCCATTCTTCATACTGAAACCAGTGACATCTTTTAAAGAGCTTAAATTGTATTATGCCCTCTACAACGTTGAACTGATGATTGGTTCTTCAGCAAAGCTCTTACACAAAATCTCCTTTGTAAAATGACTTACAAAATTTTAGTTGATGTGCTACAGAACTCTGGTTAGCTACTTAAACTGATTTCAACTCTAAGCTTTTTCAATTTTTGGTTTTTCCTACATGCACTTTCCTCCAACTGGAATACCCTCCTCCCCACCAATTCTTTACTCATCCTTTTGTTCCCAGTTTTGAAGTTGCTTCCTCTGAGAAGTCTTCCCTGATTTATGACATTGGATATAGACTCCTTTTAAATGCTTCCAAAGTCCCCTGCATTTATGGGGTATCATAACCTACAATTAGAGCATAGCAATGCTGAAACTTGTGGTTCTCATAGTGAGTTTATTCCTCTGACCATCTTCCTTTGCACCTTACTGCTGAAGAACAGAAATAGGGCTGCTATTGTTAAAGACGAAGAAAGTTTTTCCTTGCATGTGTCCTCTGGAGGTGGTAAGACAAGTCTGAAAGTTTTGTGATCATAGATCAATGTGAAAACACAGGATAAAATTTTTCATTGCCTTTCATTTTTTCAATCTCAGAATTTTGTAAATAAATCACCTCAATTTTTTCAGCGAATTTGCAGTCCTGGAATTACTGACACTGCTTCATCTTCCTCTTGAGTTGACACTCAATGTATTTATCTTTTTAATTTACCACAAGTTTTAAAACAGCTAATAACCAACTTTTAAGTACATAAGTAAACATTTGGGAGAAATAAGAGAAATTATCATCTCTGTTCATTATTACTTCACTAACAATATAGAAAGTCAACAGAAAGTAAGAAGACAACTCATTTTCAAAACTCAAGGTGGCATTCCTTAAAATAAAACTATCTGATTAATTTTAAGTGAACAAGCACAAACTAATCATTGAAATTTCTGCAGCAAACTAAATCACATGGCCAGGCATAAACCACTTTCTAGTCTTCTCACGTGTGCCGTTCTTAGCCTGTGAATGTTTAAGCCATAGCAGAAGGGCCCATGGCATCTTCTTTTCAAATCCAGTAGACAGGTTGAAAGTAAGCTAAACAGTACCACAAATAGAGGTAAAGCCTAAACTGAAATCACATGGCGTTTATTCCCATCTCAACTCCAATTCATTTAAACTGTCACTATGATTCTAATACTTCAAAAATTAGCTTGTGATTTTGTTTAAGTTGCAGTTATATAAACTCTATATGAAAACATTATAGAAAAGTAAGCATATTAAAGAGGTTTATCATCTTCATGAAATAAGTTGATATACTTACTAGTCTATTCATCATAGATAAGTCATGGAAAATTAATGTGTTAAACAGATAATTGTAAAAATATCACTCTGAGCAACTATAAATATGGTTGATTCTTTGAGCCTCTGTATACTATTAAATACTATATTGCCTTGCCTAATTGTATACTTGCTTTTGTTTGGAATTAAAGTATTAACTGCAAATCCATAAGCCTAAAAAAGGAAGTTTCTTAAGAAATAAGATAGGCCTGGTATTAGGCAAGCTTTTCCACACATCAGGATGATTATGAACCTAACCTGCTTTTAGATATCCTCACAGAAGCTCATTCCATCAATGGGAAAATGAGACAGGGTTGCTAGATTTAATAAACATTCATGACACTAGTGAAGTTTGAACTTCAGATAAATATCTTTTAGTATAAATATACACAATGCAATATTAGAGGCATATTTATGCTTAAAGACTATTCTTTGTTCATTTGAAATTCAAATTTAACTGGATGTCCTGTACTTTCACTGGGTAACCCTGCCAAGGATAATTTCTGTCAGATTAGTCTATTTGTTGTAGATCACCACATTGAAGATCATTCATCTGAGAGAGGGTGATACTAAGTTGACAACCCAGGTTAATTAAGAAATGCTGGTCAAGTTGTCAAAAATCAATAATACTATCTCCAAAATAACAGCCAATTCAATCAATATAGATTTTTAAAAATAATTTTAAACAAAGAGAATTCTTTCCTCTAATGGCATTATGACCAGTGGTCTTCTTTCATTTTTTAAATAAAATTATCATCAATGGACAATATGAAATTTTTTATTAATGTAAACTTGAACTTTATGAAAGCAAACACAAAAGGTAGGGCAGTATATTTGTAGTAATATGTAATCTGCTTGTATATTTTCAATTTAATTAAAGCTGAATTTATCATTCTGTCTCTCAAGGCCATTTATCTCTAGTATGCCTCCTCTTATTGAATAAAATCAGGCTGATGGCCAAGACAGAAATATGAATTTTTCTCAATTTCTTTTCATGCAAGTCATATTTTTTAAAAAACATATATTGAATATTAATTATATCTACCAATATTACCACACCAATGTAATAAGACTTATACTTTTGTCTAACTGTTACAACAACTTGATAGAAATTGTGTTAGTGACTATTCTCCAGAAAAACAGAACCAATAAACATTTCTATCTATCTCTCTGTCTGACTTTCTACTGAGGTAGATTATTATAGAAACTGGCTCCTGTGATTAAAGAGGATGAGAAATCCCACAATTTGTCATCTTCACACTGAAGAGCCAAGTAAATTGGTGATGACATTCAGTCTGAAGCTGAGAGCTTGAGAACCAGAAGAGCCGATAGTGTAAGCCCCAGTCTGTTTCTGAAGGCCTGGAAACAGAAGCTTTAGTGTCCAAGGACAAGAAAAGACGAATGTCCCAGTCAAACAGTAAAATGAAATTTGCTCTTTCTTCACATCTTTTTCTATTTGGGCCCTCAACAGTTTAGATTATGCTCACCTACATTAGTGAGAAGGATGGAGCTCTTTTATTCTGATTCAAATGCTGATATCTTCCGTGAAAACACATCCAGAAATAATATTTTATCAGCTATCTGGGCATATCCTAGCCCAGTAAATATATATAAATTTAAACATCATATAAATTTAAACATCAAAGAAACCATTAGGACTCTCGCTTGTATAGATGATGAAACTGAAACAGAAAAAAGAAGAATGACTTACTGAAGTTCACACCTGTAAGCAGTAAAGAGTCAAGACTAAAATCTAGATCGATGTTAATTACTGTCACCCATACACCACTATGAACTACGAAGTACCAGTTCTACTTTCTAAATATCTTTTCAAATTCTTTCTTCTACATTCTACCCCATCATCTTAGTTCAAGCTTTCATCAGTGTTTAACTGGTCTCCAGTCTTGGATTCTGAACTAACTTCCTAGGGCTACATAACAAAACTGGGTGACTAAAAATCAGAAATTAATTGTCTCACAGTCCTGCCTGGAAAGTCAAAAGCCTGAAATGAAAATGTCAACAGAATTGATTCCTCTTGATGGGTGTAAGAGAGCGACTTCTTTCCAAGGCTTACAGACAGCCATCTTCCACCTGTGTTTCTTCATATCATCTTCTCTCCACGTATGTCTATCTCTGTGTCTAAATACTCCTTTTTAGAAGAATACCACTCCTACTAGAATATTGGCCCACTCTATGCAATTTTGACTAATTACAAACTTAATTACACCTGCAATGACTCTTTTCCCAAACAATCACATTCATAGCTACTGTGGGTTAGAAATTCAACTATCTTTTCTAAAAGAGAACCTAATTCAACTCATAACAGGTACCTTCTACTCTGTTCTCCACTTGCTGCCAAAGTGCTTTTGCTAAAAATCCATTCTACTTCTGTCACTCCCTTACTTGCATATTTTTAGGAACAAGCTACAACTTCTATGATAAAAGGATAAATTACAGGTGTAAAACAATGGTTATCATAAACCCTGGGGTCTACCAAGACTAACTTTGGGCTAAATATCAAAACTTAAATGTGACATTCATTAGAAAATATTTTACTAATAGCTTAGGTCACTCTGTTAAGGATCAGTCACTATGCATCACAAGTACTCCTGCCTAGCTTTCACATTGCTTTGTCACCAACAGGCTTTCTAAGTAACTATTTGAGTTATCGCAAGCAAACATTTGCTTGAAAGTATATAGCAGATTGACTGCAGAAGGAGAATCTCTGTACTAATAACCTGATCGTCAACCTATGAATTACTTAGGAGCAGACAGCATATCTTTATCACCTTTTTTAGACATAGCACCTGTAACACAGCCTTTAGTAAGGCACTGGGGACTTTGCTTCTTTAATATATATGTAAATAACTCACTACTCCACAGAAAAGTGGACCATTCAGCCAGGGAGAGGAAATGAACCACTTTGAGCCTCTGGCATCCTATAGCGGCTAATGGAAGAGACAAGAAGACTGAGAATGCTTACCTATATGTGTGGTTAAGGTGAAAGGTTATCTGTCAACAGAGAAATACAAACATTTACAAAAGTAAAGTATTCATGCTGTCAAAGCACTCTGCCTCAATTTCAGGCAAAATTGTTTTTTTTTAATTAATGGTTTAGCTTTTTAATAAATTGGATAACTTTGGGGGCAGCCATAAGGAATATTGAGCATAAATTCAGTTAAAGTAAACTTGAAAGGTAAGGTATCATTTTTTTACTCTAATCACTTAGTGTTTCTAAGTGAATATTGCTAGTGCTGTTGCTAAGTGTTGCTAAGAACAAATTTTGCTACACTAATGCCTTTATCCTTCTTTTCGTCACTTAACATCATCCAGCAAATAACCAAATAGCTCTGGCTCCATCTTCCAATACCAAAGTTTTCAGAAAATCAAAGTATGATAAAGTTGTAAAATTCCTATCTTTTGCATTTCTATATGGTAATTCCATTTGCCAAAATATAAATAGAGCTGTGAAGTCGACTCGTTTAATTAATGACATTTAATTCACATATTAATCAATTTTCTTGCTGCTACTTAAAGGAGCAAATTATTTATTTAGCTAACAGTTTTAGAGGATTCAATTCTTGTTCATCTGGCTCCAAAACAGAAATACCATGGCAGAATTCTTGGTAGTTAGGAAGCAAAGCAGACTCAGATATTTCCTAAAGATAAACATCAGGGATTGAGATTCTAAATAGGTTTCAACCACCTTAAGGAAGCCAAAAAGAGCCACCAACTCAACCCTCTACAGGAAAAGCCCCTGCCTTGTATTCAGGCTTGCTTTCTATATTTGATACCAATTTTTCAGTTTTACCTCAGCAATTACACTTGTGATCTTATTGGTTGACTATAATTTTATCCTACCTCATTCTCATCTTGGAATTTCTCATTTTTCCCCCACCTTGGACATACCTCACCTCATGGTTTTGATCTATAAAATACATAGAAAAGACAAGATTCTTGGAAACTCACTTGAGACCCCTTTGTTTCCCCCAATGAAGATATTCTGCTCTAGAAAGAAAGAGAAAGAAAGAAAGAAAGAAAGAAAGAAAGAAAGAAAGAAAGAAAGGGCAGAGAACTGGTCAGAAACAAAGGAAGGGGCAGGAGATTAGCAATAGATCACATTGTCAAGCCTCTATGACCCACCGGAAGCACCCAGAAGTATGCTTTACTAATCCTCCAGGTACCTCACAGGCCAATCAAAGTGAAAAATTCAGTTTAACCAGCACATCTGAAATACCCAGGCAATTCTAGGGCACCCATAAGTCTACTCCAGGGACAGCTCTGATTGGCCTTGCTTGGGCCAGGTGCTCATCCCTGAGCCAATCATTGTCCAAGACAATGGACTTGTAACCATCCAGTCAGACGGCCAATAGTGGGAGATAAGCAGACAGAGTATTTTTTCCATGAAGGGAATTCTGACAAGTACAGTAGAATGAACACTGTCTGGAGAATCAATACTTCTATTAGCATCCATTAGGCCTCCTTTCCTTGACCAAAAAGTTATAAATGGTTCCACCTCAGTATTTTATGACCTTATATGTAACAACTTAATAAGGATATACTTTTCTAAATAATTATGATTCTTTTTTCTTGATGGAGAAGGTGAACTATTTTTTCACTGGAATAGAAAGTCCATAGGACTCCTTTCAAATACACAGGACATCACTACCATATGACAAAGGAATAGAGGAGATATATTAGAAAGAGAATTTCCTCCCAGTCAGAGTAGGAAAGGCCTTAGCATTCTTTAACTCACAATGCCAACAATCTGCCACTTTCTGCTCACAGTGCCTACTGAACTTCGCTTTTTATTTAAAACCTATGGAAGCATCTACCCGATAAAACCCAAGCCCTCCAACTCCTTTTCATCAGAGCCTTGAGTCTGCCTCTAGTTTCATCTCTTTTGCTCCATTAATAAACCCTAAGATACACTGCACAACTTCTCTGAATAGTCATGACCTTACATAGTTTTATGACATCAGTGATAATGATAATATTTATTATCATTCAGGTATCAGAAATATAGGACTGAACAAGACAAATATCTGCCTCACGTAGCTTATATTTCAGGCATACATTGGCAATCTTATGCAACCAAATAAATAAAGATAATGGTTAAGGTGGGAAGTAACTTCAGACAGGATGGTAAGGAGGTGACAAAAAAATGCATGTAAATGATCTGAATGAAGAGAAAGAGCCCTATTTGAGAAGTTATGCCCTTATCATGGAGCTAGGTGTATTAAACACCTGATCCTTAATACTCTCAGCAGTCCTAAAAGATAGGTGACTATCTTAATTTTAAGGAAAAAACTTATTCAAATCACACAGCAGAGGATTTATTGGTCTGGAATTCAAACTTATTCTTATCTGACTCCTCAGACCTCTTGCCTGAATTTATGCCTGTCCTTCCACCTGGAATGCTATTCTCCACAGCGCTTGACAAAGGCTAATTTCCAGATAGTCAACTATTGTTTGTTTTGCAAAATCTCACATAGTCAACCACATCCCATAATTTTTCTTCCTTCTCCACCCTCCAAAGCATAGAGCTGTTTGAAATAAGGACCATGTACTCCAATTTTCTGTAGTTTTTTTTTTATCATGAATGAGTGTTAGACTTTGTCAGATGCTTTTTCTGTGTCTATTGAGATGATCCTGTGGGTTTTGTCTTTGGTTCTTTTGAAATGGTGTGTTACATTTATTGATTCAAATATGTTGAACCATCCCTGCATCCCTGGGATGAATCCCAGTTGGTCATGGTGTATAATCTTTTTGACAATTTGCTGCATTCTGCTTGCCAGTATCTTACTGAGGATTTTTGTGTCTATGTTCATTGGAGAAATTGGCATGTAGTTCTCCTTTTTGACTGGAACCTTCTCAGGTTCGGGTATCAGGGTAATGCTTGCTTCCAGGAATGACTTTTGGAGTATCACTTCCCTTTCAATTTCATTAAAGGGTTTGAGGAACAGTGGTATTAGATTTTCTCTAAATTTCTTGCATAACATCACTGATCATTTGAGAGACGCAAATTAAAACAACACTGTGATTCCACCTCACTCCAAAAAGAATAGCTATTATCAAGAAATAAACCAATAATAAATGCTGGTGGGGCTGTGGAGAAAAAGGAACGCTTCTCCACTTTTGGTGAGGGTGTAGACCAGTGCAGCCATAGTGGAAATCAGAGTGGAGATTCCTCCAAAAAACTAAAAATAGAGGAACCATTTGACCCAAATATTCCCCTTCATGGTACTTTCCCCCCAAAATTAAAAGCATCATACCACAGCAATATATGCACACCCAAGTTTATAACAGCATAGTCTGTAACAGCTGAATCTTGGAAACAGCTCCAATGCCCGCCAACAAATGAATGGATAAAGAAGATGTATGGGTTTTACACAATGAAGTATTACTCAGCCATAAACAACAATAAACTTGAAATATTTGTAGCTAAATGGATGCCATACTCTAAAGTGAAATACATCAGACATACACATTCAAATATCACATGGTTTTCTGGTGTAAGACACCAAAAGGGTAAATAAAGGCCAAGCTGTATAACGTATATTGTGAAATAGGAAGAAAATGCTCAATAGAAAAGGGAACTGGAGAGGAGAACAGGGAAAAGAAGGGAAAACAAAAAAAGAGAAAAAATAGAAACAAAGCTTTTGAAACAAAGGGGTGGGGGAGATAGGTGAAAGATAAGGGGAACCAGAAAAAAGAACCAAGATATAGCAGGTACAGATACAAATTCCCCATGATGAATGTGATCATTATGTATATCTAAAATATACCAATAAAATCAATTAATAAATTTTTTTTTCAAAATCTAAAAAAGCATAGATCATTTTTAAACATTGGTATTTTGTTTTTTGTATTTTATGGCTTTTTGCTGGTGTTTTTTATTGCTTGCAATACATAATGACTGGACATAATTTTTGTCTCTATTCCCACAGCACCCCATGTTGAATCTCTTAAAATAATAAAGGCATCAATTATAGTTTCCAATTTACACATTAGACTTCTGTCATAGACTGGTAGTTCCTTCAGGATAGGCACCATTTCTTATATGAAAGTAACCCCAAAATTTTGCCCAAGGCTTGTAACACTGAAAGTACTTAAGAAGTATTTGCTGAAGAGAGCTGTTTGGCCATGGAATGAGACGGATGTGTGGCAGCTCGCGATCCAGGCTCAACAGAGATAATAACATCGAAAGGTGGGGAAAAAAATCAAAGACCCATGGCTCCTTCTTTCAGCAAAGTGACCGTAAGTGCTTTTTGGGAAACAGATAATGAAATTAAATTAGAAATATCTTTAACTGTGCCTAAGAATATACAAAGAAAATAAAATGAAAGTGACTTGTTTTTCAAATAAAAAAATATTTTAAAAAATTCAATCATAGTATTTCTAAGTTCTCGAAAAAACCAGCATCTCTGAAAAGTCCACTAGGAGTGACATTTTCTCCTTCTGTACGAAGAGTAGAGAAAATATCCTCCCGTGAAATTTCATTCTTAGATATTTTCCCACTGATATACGCTGCTATGCTTATAGAACTATTTAATTAGCAAGACCTTTATTTTCTGGAGCAACCTCACACTTAAAGGAGCTTTTAAATTGTACTGGAAATTTTTATTTTTAAAAAAAGGGAGTTGAACAACATGGCATAGAGCATGTTGTAAAACAGGACGCACATCATTATTACCTCCCACTCGAAACCATTTTAACTATAATCTCTTTATTTGGGTGGTTCATCTAATTAACAACCTGGTATTACTATAAAAATGAGATTGTCATGTTATTTGAAGTGGTTTTTAATAGTCTTTAAGCACTAACCACTCAATTTATTAACAGTATGCTCTTCCTTAAGTGAAGAAAATTACATAATTATTGTGTCTGAAAATGAGAAGAAACATATATGTGCATTTAACATTGTCTGCATAGAATGTTAAAATTAAATTCCTTAAGTAACATTTATTGAAATTGTATATCAATATCTTACTGATAGTCTGGTTTCTTAAAATTTTTATTTTATTTTTAAAAAAGGGTAAAACTAAACATAACAAAACAGAACAAAGCGGATCGGAAGAATGTAGCAGACAATGTAAGTGATGCAGATTTTAAAGCAAGACAACAGGAGATCTACAGTGGCTACCACAATGTCTCTTGTTTTCTTCAAAATGACTGTCTATGTCTTCACACACAATTAATTCACATAAAACAAAATAGTATAAAATTGATCAGAACAGGGTAATGAAGGCATTTACAGGCCTTCAAAACCAGAGAATGTGAAAATTAAAAATGGTTGCTGTAACATCTCTTGATCTCTTCAAAATGTCCATACCTTCATCTATGTTGAAATTAAACAATACAAAACTGACTCAAACTACTCTGAACAAAGAATAGAAGTATTATTGGATTTCACAGCATGATTATACGAAATCAGCAATAGATATCATAATATCTATTTTTCTTCAAAATAGCTGTTCATTTCATCACATATAATCAATTCTCATAAACTGTTTAGGACAAGTTCTAGGCATGTATAAGCTTCTACATGTATACCTATTCTTTCTGCAT
This sequence comes from Dolichotis patagonum, assembly GCA_004027295.1. Classification (NCBI taxonomy): domain Eukaryota; kingdom Metazoa; phylum Chordata; class Mammalia; order Rodentia; family Caviidae; genus Dolichotis; species Dolichotis patagonum. The sequence continues at coordinate 37,340 of PVJX010004605.1, forward strand.
TAGAGTGAAAAACAAAACAAAACAAATTACTAGAAGAACAACAAACAAAAAAGACAAATAACAATAGCAAAGAGCCCCAAACAATAATGATACACACCTTCAAAACACGGTGGTAGGAACAGAAATAAGGTTGATATTTTACATAGTGATCTTCAAGAGTTCCTCAGGTCAGCTGACACAAACATGCAAAATTGTTCCAATTCAATGAATATTAGCTGTTTTGTTCTACGAACTTATAGAATTTGTAGCATAATCATCTTAGCTATCCTAAGTGTGTTTATACAAATTTAGATATTTTTTCTTTTCCTTTCCTTTTTCTTTTTCCTGCTTTTCCCTGAGATATTATTTTTTCCCTTTGAGATGATTCTTACCTTTTCATTGTATTTATTGAGGATTTTGTATCTTATGTACTTTTACCATTTCTTACAATAAGCAGACAATACGGTATTTACTCATGTGAGTTTGATTTATTTCACTTATGAGTATGGTCTCAAGTTGCATCCACTTACTTATAAATATCTAGATGTGATCATTCTGTATAGCTGGGTAGTACTCCATTGTATAAAAATACCATCCTTTTTATCCATTCCTCAGTTGATGGGCATTTAGGTTGTTTCCAAGATCTGGCTATTACAAATTGTGCTGCTATAAACATGGGTGCACATATATCACTGAGGTATGATGTTTTCAGTTCTTCTGGGAATATGCCCAGAAGTGCAATAGCTGGGTCAAATGATACTTCCAATCCCAGCTTTTCGAAGAACCTCCAGACTGACCTCCACAGTGGTTGCACCAGTCTACACTCCCACCAACAGTGCAGAAGAGTTCCTTTTTTCCCCGCAGCCTTTCCAGCATTTGTTGTTGGTAGTTTTCTTTATCCTGGCCATTCTTTCTGGAGTGAGATGGAATCTCAGTATGGTTTTAATTTGCATTTCTCTAATGACCTATGATGCTGAAAATTTTTTCATGTATTTATTTGCCATTCGTATTTCTTTATCTGAGAACTGTGTATTCATCTCAGATGTCCATTTTTGGATTGGGTCTTTGAATTTTTGGGGTCTGATTTTTTTTAATTCTTTATATGTTCTAGACAGAAGTCCTTTGTCTGAGGGACAGTTGACTAAGGCTTTTCCAAAATTCATGGGTTTCCTTTTTACTCTGTTGGAGATTTCTTTTGACATGCAAAAAGTGTTTAATAAGGTGAGATCTCAGTTACTGATTCTGGGAGGTATTTCCCATGCAGTTTGATCTTTGTTCATGAATTCTCTACCTACTCCTATGTCTTCAAGATTTCTACCTACTTTGTCTTCCAGCAGATTTAATGTTTCTGTTTTAATATTTAGAGCTTTGATCTATTTTGACTTTAGCTTAGTACATGGTGATAGGCATGGGTCTAGTTTTAGTTTTCGGCACATGGAGAGCCAGTTTTTCCAGAGCCATTTATTAAAGAGACTATCTTTCTTCCAGGAACCTGTTTGGCCCCTTTATCAAAGATAATGTGGCTGAGTGTATTGTAGTCATAGTTGTATCTGGTAGTGTGTTTTATAGGGCTGCAATCATTTTCATTATACTCTTTAAGTTTGATATGATTTAACACATATAGACAGGAGAAAAAAAAGCATTAAAGCAGAGTAATCAGTATTAAAATTGTGAACCTTGGAAGCAGGTTGACTGGATTAAACTCCAGGTCATGCCAGTTCAAAGATTTTAGGCCTTGTGTAATACTTCTGAGTCTCTATTATCAGCCATACAATGGGAATTTTAGCAATCATGGGCCCAGGGCTGACATTAAGATTTGACACACATTAAAGCACCAGAACACTCAACAAATGTCAGTCATAATGAACTGGGCTAGCTATTCCTATACTATCCCACTTCCTCATGCTAATAGTTTACAATAGGTTTTAGTCATGAAGGTCAACTGGACTAGGAGTCAGAAAGTCACGTTGTGAGCATAAGGAGCTATGTTTTTCAACTCTAAAAATTTCTTAGATCACCATATACCTTGACTACCCTTTATATTATCTCATATCCTGATACAGATTTGGCCCTACTAAAAACAAGTATGATAAGTATTTTACTGTAACTTAGTAGATAACATAAGTACAACTAAGATGGCCATGCTGATCACGTGTCTATTTGTTCTCAGATCCATCCTTATGTATGTTTTGCTCTGCTCTTTATCACTAAAGGCTGACCACTGAATTCTCAATTCCCAGACACTCTTGCTAACTGACCTACACGGGACACAGTGAAAAGCAATTCAAGAACAGACAGAAAGCAGAGGAGGAAACTTCTCATGTCTCTGTTTCCTGTGTGTCTTTGGCAGTGGCTATGCGTTCTCTATGCTTCCAGCTCTCACCATGGGCTTTGTACCATGACCCTTACTTTTCTCTCCAGCTCCAGGGATGCTAACAGCTCCCCACTTTGCTTCTTTGTGGGTTTAATTCTGGTCCCCTGTTTAGCCTTTCAGCTCTTCCAGCACTTTAGAACTTGTTTCTTTATAAACCTAATATACTCTTGGCCCATTTTAGGACCATACAAGTGTGATGAATGAATCCACACATGAATGCAGTCAACACTCTACAAGCCCAGATGTAAGCCATCTTTTCTGCTTGTTCTTGAACAAAGGTTAACACCAGGAAAAAAAAAATAACACAGCTCAAATAGATCTTCCCCATCAGCCTGCTATGGAACTCAAACCTCTATCATCAGACCACATTAGGGCATTGTTTCTCTGAGTCTATTTTAAAAGGTTAATTTCCCTAGAGAAGGTTAAAGCATTATTAATCAGTTGCAACTCAACAGGGATTAGTTTTATAGATTGCTTTTCATAGACACAGGCTGCAGGAAAGGAGTTGGCAAGATAGAAGAAAAGCAATGTTCACAGCAAAGAGCAACCTATACTCTGAAATAAGGTGGATCGTTGGCTGAGCCCCATCATGTGGTCAGTCCTCACTTTGAAGTGGCCCCAGTTTGAAGTTTACTGAGTAGAAACCTGCATGTAAGTGTAAGTGTCTTAGCTTGTGAGTGAGTATACAGTGAGAAGCATGAAAGAAGCCTCGGGAGGAGGCACAGTTCTGCAGCTCAGGACTGAGACAAAACAGGGTGAGGACTGAGGGTTCCTATGAACTGTGGCCAGTGGCAGGTCATGGAAAGAATGACACAGAAGACATTCAAGAGGTGGCCCTGAATGACTCTTAGTAAGAAAAAGCTTGATGGTCTGAGCTGGAACACAGGTCATCACAGGAGGCCTTAGTTGGATTTTTACACTCTGCTCCCATCTGAAAATGGTGTTTCACTTGGTTACATTTTGATTAATTTTTTGTAGGTAAAATATTATTACATAATCTCAAATTTGAATTCCTGAATGCTTTGATAAAACATAATTTTTGATTCATTCATTTATTTAACAAAAGATATTGAAAAATAACTGCATGTTGGGCATTATACTCAGAGCTGAGCAGAAGCCTCTCAAATGTCAGCTGCTTACCTTTTTATTTTGAAAAGAAAATGCAGAAATTTCTTATTTCCTTCTTTTCCAGGTTCAAGGAAAAAGGGTATAGATGAGAATGAATAAAGATGAGGAACAAACATAAATTCACATCTTCTTAATTTCAATTCAATGATCACTCTATGAGACTATAATTTAAGTTCACCATTCAGCAATGGGAAAAGATATTTTTCTTTGAATACTCAATTCTTAACATAGTATCTGGAATTTAGCAAGTGTTTCATAAAGATTGAGTGAAAGATGGCTGCATTGCTGACGAGATTGGTGGACTGAATGGATGGGTTCACTTCAAAACATAAAACTAAGAGTAGCAAACTAGGAGTTCCCAATTTCAATCTTACCAATTATTCTTCATCAGGTTAAAAAAAAAAGTGTGTTCCAAAGCCAGTGTTTCTGGGAATTGTAGAATTAAGTAGGAAGAAAGATGAATAGACAATGAAGAAAATAAACAGATAACCAAAATATTCTCTAAGGCATGTTCCGCAGAAAAATCCTACTTATCTAGACTCACATTAAAATCTTGCTGCAAATATTCCTACAAAATATCATTGCTTTTTGTTCCTTTTCAGTCCAACTGTATTTGACTCCAACAGTTACCCCATCATTGCTCTTGTGTCTTCTCTATTTATTTTAATACTGTGTGAATTTGCTGCTGATTTGACCTTGGTTAGCCATCCATACTGTATCACAAATACTTCTTTCAACCTTCCAGATATACTTACCTAACTTCTGTTTCAAGTCATCTTAAAGATCAATTACCTTAGTGCTCCTGGAAATGTTATCATGTATATGTGTATACCTACATATATGCCTGTATAAATTCTTATAAATAACTACGTAATCAGAGAGTACTCTAATCATCTGGAGATATGGAATAATCTGTTCTCTTTTTGACGAACATTGCATATCCCTTTTCCAAGAACATTGCATATCTATGCTCATTGAGACTTATATCCCCCAATGTCCAAAATGCAATCAAGCAACCTGAGAATGACTGTCAACCTGGAGGGGCAGGATCAGGTAGAAGTGGCCCAGGAGGAATTCAGAACTATGGTCTGGGCTGGAGAGAATGGGTAAGAGTGTAGAGGCCATATTCAGGAAGCCATTTAGAAAAGCTTTTAAGAAAATGAACAATAGAATTTTACTTAGCTCTTTGTTTTGTACATTGTATGGAAAGGTGATTGGAGGGTACAAAAATAAAAGTATTTATGTAACATAGCACAACCTCAAGAGAAATTTAAAGTTGGTATTTCCCCATTAAATTTTGAGCATTATTAATCCATCTTACTCTAATTCAGTTTTCCATTTTACCTTGAGGTGAAAACCTTAAACATCTCACAACTTGGATTCTAACATCAAATAACCACAGGCCCAGGCATATCCACATCTTTCTGTAGCTTTTGTCCAAATGTGTCATGACCTCAGAGAATTCTTGGCATATATAGCTTTTAGAAATTTCCTATCAGATCAAAAAAGAAGTTACCTGGCATCAGTGTCTCCGCTTATGTTTCAGTGGATGATTAGTCTTATAGAACTTTATTTATTGCTTTACACGTTCTGTCTTCCAACAGTCATGCTATGTCTATTTCATCTGCTGCAAGCCCCACCCATAGGACCCAGGGTGGCAGGAATCTCTCACTCTGACTGGAACACTACCTGCCTTCCCTCAGTATATGCATCCTCTAGATATGGTTAGCCCTCAGCATCTCTCTCACCAGTGGTGCTCCAAGAGCATCCTGACTGTCCAATATGCTCCAAGAGAGACAACTGAGCTATTGGAGTCAAATACAGTTGGACACACCATGCTGGACTGAAAAGAAATCACTTTCGGAAACAGCTTGTCCAATGCTAAATAACTATGCCATGTTTTTCCATTCTGAATCACAAGCTACTTCAAATTTTAAAAATTAATAAAATATAATTTTAGTAAGTTTTTAATATAGAGAAAATGCTTATTTAAAAAAAAAGACCACATGGATTAGTAAGAAAATATAGAGACAGTCCTCAATTTACAATGGTTTAACAATTTTTCCACTTGATGATCATGCAAAAGTGGTACTCAGTACAATGGTAGAAACTAAATTTTAAATTTTGATAATAATGCAATAATTTCATGCCACCCTGGGCTGTGGTAACAAGCTACAACTCCCAGTCAGCCACCCAGTCACAACCAGAACTCTGTGGTATACTGTGCTGCTGAGCTAGGCTGCTTGGGAGGTTCAGCATATTAAATGCATTTTTGATTTGTGATATTTTCAACTTACAGTGTGTTTATTAAATTTAACTCTATTCAATGTAAGGATAATCTGTGTTTGGAAAGAAAGGATAAAATGTTAACTGCAGGTTAACTGTTCGCTGGGATTATAATTTCTCATTTAATACTCTCTATACTCTCCAGCATATCCATTTATGAGAATAAATTACCATAGACACTATAGTTTTTGTTTTTGTTTTTGTTTTTGTTTTTGGTACCTGGATCGAACTTACGACCTTATGCTTGCCAGGCAGGCACTTATGCTGCTGAGCTATATCCCTGGCCTGACCATAATTATTTTTAAAGTAAATTTGATATTTTATAAAAACCTTTAAATTCATTTTTTATTTCTAATATAACTTGCATGCAATATTTCCAGTATGTGAACTATATATGTGTATATGCATGTTTACATGCATGTTTGAAAATAGTTTTATTCCTATCAGAAGCATTTGCTCCAAATTCTGATGAGTATAGATGCAAGTAGCAACTAAAGGCAACAACTCCACCATCCAAATCTTGCACCATGGAGGGACAGGGGCCATGAGGCTTCCAAAGAATAGGAGCTTTACAGGAAAACAAGATGAAGAAGAACAAGAAAACAGATCCTATTTGCAAAAGACCTATCCCCTTGTTTCCTACTATCCATTCTTTATTTGGCCATTTGTCTGTACTTTGCATTACTCAAATGAGAGGTATTTAAGCTTTTGTGTCTGATTCATTTCACGCAACATTATATTTTTTAGGTGCATCCATTTTCCTATTCATCCTTCTTTAAGACCAAGTAGTATTCTATTACATACAGATACCACATTTTCTTTATTCACTCATCTATTGGTGGGCATATAAGCCGCTTCTAAGATGTAGCTATTATAAATTGTGCTGCTATAAACATTGGTATGCATGTATCACTACAATACAAACTTTTTAGCTCTTTGATCTGAGAGCAAGGAGAGGGGAGAAGGGAAGAAGTACGTTATGCCATGTTATAGGAACCTAATAATCATAATGAATGTAAACATTATATGTCATAAATATGAGCTACAAAAAGTAATACAACAAGGATGAACATGGGGAAAGGGGATTTAGAGGCAGAGAGAAAGAGGTAGGAGGAAAGGAAAGGAGCTTAAGAAAAGAAATGAGCCATTATGTACATGTTATGTTCAAGTACCTACTACCCAAGATGAATGTAAACTTCATGTACTCCAATCATGTACTAATAAAGTAAGACTAAATTATGAAAAGAAAACAGATTTCAGAATATGTGGTGAGCTAGACATTAAACACAAAATCATGTTAAGTGAAAACTGATGAACTAATAGGAAAAAATAAAATTCAAATATCCAGTGATCTTTTAAAATAGATTTCTAATTCCCTTAAGACATTGTTAATTTCCCTTATAATCAAAGATGAGTTTGTCAGACTTTTCTTATTTTACAAAGACAAAATAAGCAGTTGGCTTTCTTCTATGTACAGCATTCTGTGGATGCCTTATCATGTTTCAATTTTTCTTCTATTGTTCATAATATTGCATTTACATTTTTCTTCCATTGTTCATAACACCCATACAAAGGCATTTTCCTGTGGCAATAAAGAGGGAATTTTTCTAAAACTCAAAGGAGCTCTTTGAAATCCCTTTCTGAAACATCAGTGATGCCTAGCCTGAGGGAAGAGACTTTACCTTTCTGCTTCAGTCCTGCAACTCTGTAAAATGGGGACAAAATAACAGCGCTGCTTCTGGTGAGGTGCTGAAGACAAAGTGAGTTGAGCCAGTAAAGCACTGAGAAGAGTGTCTAGCACATACCGGCCAAGGAATACATTTTTGTTGTTATTTTTATATTACTTGTCACCATTTTAGAAATGAGAAAACTGAAGTTCAGGAAAGTCACAAAGATTTCAGTTCAAGTCTCTAATCCAAATGTACTGCAAAGACCTAATTATATTAGTTACAGCTCAAACGTCTTTCCAAGATGAAAGTGTTCCAACATGTTGCAATACAAATTGTGAGAAGTTCTTAGTTCTTTGAGGTTCTTTTGCTATTTTTACCACACTTTCTTAAAATGAAATATGCTGTGAGACATTATAAAGCTGAGTTTCTAGTTATTCTCTTTTCCCAGAAAAGCCTTAATTTTGTTGAAAATCTTGCCTTAGATGCATATAAAGACTTATGGTTCTACTTAATAAATAAGATCAAGGAGACACCATTAAGGATCACGGAATCTTTATCCTGAACATAGCTGGTTGCTCTACAAGATGATATCTGAATGCCTTGGACAGAACAAGGCTAGTTCGAATAGGAAAAGAGTGAGGGGTTTTTGAGCAACTTCTTAGTAATAGTTTCTTTTTTTAACATAACACCTAGATTTTGATGTGTGAGTATACTGCTTAAGAGGAAAGCCTTTGGGTAGCTAGGTGCAGTGGCACACACTATAATCCCTGTCCTCAGAGACGCTGAGACAGAAAGATTGCAAGTTCAAGTCCCACCTAGGAAACTTAAAGAGACCTAGTCTCAGAATAAAAGATAAAAAGGTCTGGGGACATAGCTCAGAGGTAGAGCTTTCATGGGTTTGAACCCCAGTGCCAATGAATGAATGAATGAGTGAATGAAAAAATCTTTTGGGCTTGGAGAGAACCAAATCGAAGCTTCTCCACCATTCTTGGCTGAAGAAAGTTGAGCTCTTTCCATCTGATCCTGACTCACATGAGACTGATATTATCCATCTTATAGAAAGGGAAGCAAGGGAAAAACAGTTGAGAGAAATATGTGAAGCGTTTAGCATAGTCGAGGGATAAAGTCAAGGCTCAGTAAACTCTGGCAGTAACATTAAAAGGAAAACATCTTCAGATTCCAAAAAACGGCCCTATTTTAAGTGATGGTGTTCTAGGGGAAAGAAGTGAGTCAGGAGATGCAGATTCTATTCTGGGCTTGAGAACTGTAGTCACAGGAACCAGCTATTTCCCGGAGAGTCTGTGAGTTGACTATAAATTAGAGACAGTCATATTTTTTGTTTACCTACTTGGATGAAAGGAATACAACTCTCTTCTCATGGAATGAACAGCATAAAACACAATTTTTCAGTCATGTGGATGGGGATGAGGTATAGGGTGCTCTACAAACCACTTTCTGTTGTGCACATTTTTCTTTAAAATCTATCTGCACATGTCAAATTGTCAACAACAAAATCTAATCTATAGATGCAGACTAAACACTGCTTTAGAAGCTCTGAAAACTGTGCTGGGGTGTTTGCAGCCACCAGGAAACAGGAAAACTTTGAAATCAGCAAAATAAAAAATTCTCTTGCTGGTGCCTTATCACTCTCCTTTCCTGTCACCATAGTACACATATTAAAAAGGAGGCAAAGAAAAAATAATAGATTCTCTGGGTTTCCTTGTGATAATATTCTCAGAAATGGTTTTACTGGACTTTAATGAGACGTTCTTTGCTGGCTGAATTATACGAACTCAGTGCGAACTCAACAACTAACATATAACTTCAAAATAATATTGTTAATATCCTTCCTTTTCACATAGCTATCCCAGCTAATCATAGGTGCTTTGCTGACTACTTTTAAAGATTTTTCCTTCCTGATTAAACTTTAGTTTTAGTACCAAAAAAAAAAAAAAAAAACTCGTACTGAAACCATAGTCAGAAATTTCTAATTAAGACTACTGAAGAAACTGTCCAAAAGGCCACTGAATTTAAATATTATACTTTAACTAGATTTTCAAAGATTCCAGAATTCTCTTTTATAAATTTACAAAGACTATCCCCAAATTGGGAACCATTTGTCGTTTCATTATTTAACAGTATACTCTGCTGCTTCTGTTTATTCAAGCAAGTAGTGTTATTCAATTATGAATACACTGACAGAAACAGAAAATAACTCTGGGAGAGCAATAGTAACAGCAACAAAAATAAAATAATCATTAAGAAGTCTGTCTTTTCTCAAGGAACCATTGGCTGCAAGTGTACGAAGTTGGCATTTATCATGTTATATTTGCCTACAGTGACACCTGCTGGAAAACACTGCTGAAGCTTTAAAATGAAAATAAATTTAAGATTTAAAATAAGAATCACACTTTGAAAACATCAACGATATGTTATTATTTTGACTAAAAACACATTGCTTAAACTTGAATTTAATTTCTAATTTGCTTTTGAATATTCTTTTTTGTTCAAACTTAAAAACTAGGGCTCAATTCTACTTGATGAAATAATTATTTTACTGACATGAGAGTTGGAATAAACTCTTATATGATGCAAGCTATTTTTAAGTGGAAGCATCTATAAACAGTTTAGTTGTATTATTTTTGCTTCTTTCTGAAATATTGCTTTAATTTACATATCAACTGCAATGTGATGATGTGATTTTTAAAGTTCTGCTTAAGATTAATTATCAAAATGGTTAATAATGGTTAAAATACTTAATAGCTAGTACTTTCCTGGGTAATATTAATTCACATAGTCACTCAGTAGTTGGAGTTTTCAAGTTCTGTTTAGCATGTACAGGGTGCCATCCGTATACTACAAACACATTAAGTAAGCAATGTGAATCTTATGTAAATTACCTTTGATTTCAACAGAGATTTTGCATACTGATTCCTGTGTCCTAGTGATACAGATACCTAGTGGTTTAATAAAGTTAAACCACAAAAATTCTGGCTCAGTGAGAAAGTACAAACGTTTACATCGATGTGGGCCCTTGATGATGTCAGATTTACTTTAAGATTTGGTGTTTTACACTTTTAATTAACATGGGACACCTTTGCAGAACAGTATCTTGACATCTTCATATTTTTACATTGTCATTTCCATCTTTTCAGTCATTGTAATATGATTTGTGCACTGCTGGTAGCAAGTTCTCCCACTTAAATAATCTTTTTCTAAATATAAAAGCCTTCACTGAAACTATGTAGAGTTTTTCTTTAAAGCAATCTTTCATAAAGACTGGCTAAAGCTCACGTGTGCCTATGCCCCCACCTCTAAGAACCCACACTAGCATTTGACACAGGAGATTCTCAAACTTCAAAACTTCAAAACAAAAGTTTGTATGTCTTCAGGCCAAATGTATAGCTGGTTCCTCATCTTTTACCATCTCACTATGTATGTTCTTATGAGACAGAGGTATCTTAGTTTATAAGTAAAACTTCACATGGAAACAAAGTTCTTCTGTTGTTTTACATTAACCTCCATCTTCACCCATCCCCATGTTCCTTCAGCTCTAAATACCATGTTATAAACTAACAAAGCTAGCAGCAATGTGTGAAAATGATAGTCCACCTGCCATCATCCTATATAGAAGGAAATTTTTGTCTGTAGCAGTGGAGAAAGATCAGCTACATGAGAAACACTGGATATGATCATGCCTTTTGTTGCTGAGCAAAGACAGAAACATTTTCACCCCCATTCACGTGTCCTAAATGGTGTGATGGTCTTGATGCCTGTGTTCCTCTAGAAACTGCACATTGAAACCCAATCACCAATGATAACTGCATGAGAGGTTAGGCCTTTGGGGATAGGATTAGTGTCTTATAATTAGCCCAGAGAGCGCATTTGCCCCTTTCACCATGTGAGGACACAGCTACAAAGTGTCACCAATCAATCAGGAAACAGAACCGTACTATGCCTGAACATAAACTCTTCAGCCTTCAGAACTTGGAGAAATACATTTCTCTTCTTCATAAGCTAGCCAGTTTAGGGTATTTTGTTATAGTAGCCTAAATGAACTAAGACAACAGGGCAAAACTAACCTTAAAACATAGGGGTTTTTTTACAGACAGTTTTTCCCACGGGCCCACATAATTTTTATCTCCAGACCTTCAAAAAGTTATGGGTCTCTCAAGGTTTCTGCATTTGGGCTTTGCAGGCAGTAGATTTTTCTAGTCTGTAAATTCTACTCAAAATAATGCTATATTGAAAGACAAAGGAAGCAAAGGTAAAGCATAGAAAGTATAACCCCTGAGTCTCAACACTCACAAGAAATGTTCAGAGTTCTTCACTGAGGAGTTCAAAACAGTACTTAATGTTTTAATACCAATCAAATTACACTGGAGCTATTAAAAATACAAATAAGACATAAATTTGATATTCAATTTATTAGCACATTTTAAAACACTTAAATTGTTAGAAAACTATATTAAAGAAAGTAATCACTTCATTTTTATCCATGCCTTGAAGGGGCTAGTCCTCCAATGTCATCTGTACAGATTTGAGATGGGGGAGACTGTTATTTCTTTTTTTCAGTATTATGATAATTCCAATTAAAATCACATAAATGTCTCTTGAATGTCCTCTTAACTGAGACCTGTCATGTTGTTTTAGTGAATAGGTTTCTTTCAAGTAATTCTTTCTTAAAAGCATAATTACGAAGTGTTATAAAGTGAATTTAAAAAGAATCGAGGTAGCTCAATGCTTGCGTGATGAATTTGTATCATGTGAAGGACAAATCACATTACAGTGTACTATGTTCAAACTAAGATTTTTCATAGCTCTAATACAGAAAAAGTAGAAAAGTAGAGTCATTTCACAATGGATTGAATATCTATCTGTTTCTATCCTGTGGTCTTTTCTCTTATGATTTTTGGTAAAGCTGAATAAGCAAGACAGCTGTCTTCCTTTCCATGATGTCAGGTGTATAATACTGGCTAGCCGGTAAAAGGATTCAGGGATCAGCTCAAAGGAAGACATGTAATCCAAATAGCCCAAACAAAGTCCTTTTTTGGTGGGGGTTGTAAGACTGGGAAGGAATCAGGGGCACATTCTCTAAGATGACCTTGATCTGTAAAGATGATGTTTAGAATTCCCATAGGTCATCTTTGTCTTTAGATGGATACACAGAAAGTCCTGAGAATAAAGCTATCATGGGAAACATCAGGGCAGAGTTGGAGACTTTCTATTGTTGTGGACCGGTCTTGGGTACTTTCCTCTCATTGTTGAGACAAAATACCTGACACCCAATATGAGGGAAGGAAAGGTTTATTTAGCTCACAGTTTTTGGAGGTCTCAGTCCGTACTCAGCTGGCTCCAAGGCAGAGTGGTGAGGCTGTTCACCATCCTGTTCATGGCAGCCACAAGTGACAAGAGTGAAAAGGGCAAAAAGGGGAAAAGCACACCTCCTTCCTTACCTTATACTGTATGCCAGCTACCCACCCTGATCAGGTGCAGCACTCACACCACCAATCCCAGCGCTGGACAACAAACCAAGCGCAAACACTAGACTCAGCCACCTCTGTGATCGCATGAGGCTTTGGCGAGACACCCATACACAAGCCACAACAGGACCACAAATTATAAAGTGAGTCTAGGGGATGTCCAAGGCTATTCTTGTCTGGTCCTTTGAGCCAGATTAGAAATTGGAAACTCTCTGCTTCTTTCTGATGAAATCTGGAAGCCCTAGGGCTAGTGACTGCCGTGGTACTCACAGGGCAAAGTAAAACCTACTGAAGACAAATTAGGCGTCTGGAGAAATGACAGTTTCCTTATTACTCCCCTGTCTTGTCCTTGCAAAAATGCTTTGTTCTTCTTCCTAGCCCACTGTGGTCACCATTACTATTCCTGGAAACACTCGCTGTCCTTCACTCATCGTCCTTGACCAGATGTAATCAGTAAATACCACGGGTTGGCTGTCTTGTGGCCTTTTGTTTCCCCCAAACAACTGGTCATCCCAGATCCCTGCTATGCCACTGTTTTGTCACTTACTGTTTTCTCACACCATGCATCATAACACTTGGCAGGAAATTGGAACCCCCTGCAAGAGTCTCCGATATTCTATTATTTAAGTAACATAATAATAAAAATCATTTAAGTGAACACTAGAAGTCCACAATAAATTTCCTTTGGAAAGAAATCTGTCCTTCAATTACAGACTGAATACCTGCTATGAAAAATTTAGGGGAAATAAACACTCTTTCACACTGATAATAGGAATGTATCATGGTAAATCCCAAAAGGAAGGGGATTTCCCTATACCTTTAAACTTTAGAATTTAACACAAATTTATTTTTGGAATCTACTCCAAAGATAAATAAACAAAATATGAAATAATTATGTACAAAGGTATTTATTGTGGCACTGTTCTTAATAGCACAATATTGAAAGAACCCAAATATTCATAAATAGATACCTTGTTTAATATACAGTAGTATTTCCATACAGGAGAGTTTTACAACTGTAAAAAGGAGACTGTAAAATATTTACTTACTAATGTGGAGTGATCTCTAAGATACATAAGTGATTTTAAGTTTTTAAAAAACAACATATACATTTTTGCAAGACAGATAAAGGAAAATATTGATGCACATAAATAGTTTTCCTTACATTTTTTAGGAGAAATGCACCATGGTAAACTAATAAAAATGTGCTCTTAATGGGGGAAAAAGATAAATATGGCAAGAATAAGGACAAAAATGTTTAAGTTAAGGTGTTTTGAATTGCAGATGATGTTTATAGTTTTGAATCTGGAACTATAAAAATAACAATGCTTAACAAAATTAAGAAATAAAAAGGGACAAGCATTTAATAAAAGCTAAAAAGAACAAATGGACTAAAATGTATATCAAGATGATGAATAACCACACAGAGAACAGAAATACTTGAAGTAATTTTAAAACAACTTTGACTCATTATACCTTAAGGACAAAAAGAACTCAAAGAAATGTTAATTTGCATTTATAGTCTTACATTTGCACATTTGCACTGTTGGAGTTATGACTAGACTAGCTGTCACAGGTACACTGCAGCATATTAACAAATAACTATCATAATTATTAATTCTATACTCATTGGGAGCCAGGATTTTTAGTGGAATAGGATAAAAAGCACAAGTTAAACATTCAAAGAAAAAACTACAGCTTTCCATTTGAATTGTAATATTAGCTTGAACCTCTACAACTCAGATCATGGTCCTTAAATACTATTTCCAAGTGAAATGAACCAGAGATAACTCTGGAAATACTTGACTCCAAGTGGATGAAGAAATGCATAAGATGAGCCTCCAAAATCTGTTCTTATAAAAATTTAGGCACTTATCAAAGACTTATACACTCATGTTGAAAGAACACAGAAGCCAGCTTAAAGAGCTCTCAGTGGTCTTAAATAGATCATATTTGAGTAAAAATCATAATTGTAATATATATGTATATAATGACACTACTATAGCTTCATTGGTCACCACTGGATATTGCTAGGTTAGGGTACCAACTCATTACTATGAAAATGGTAAATTGGATAAAGGAGTCAAACATATGTCTTGCTTTACCTCTACACAGCATATTTTAGGATGATGAAAAGTTGATACTAAGGAAGATTATTTATGTAAGAATCCCAGCTAATGCAAAAAAAGTTAGTATCATAAAATCATCATGTTTTGGTTACTTTTCTCATTGCTGAGACAAAAATAACTGACATTCAGAGTAAAAGGGGGAAAAGTTTATTTAGCTCATAGTTTGTGAAGGTTTAAATCCATAGCTGGCTGACTCTAAGGAAGAGTGGCTTGGTAGAGGGGTATCACAAAGGAGAACCAGTTCATGGAAGCAAAAGATAGCAAAAGCAAGCTAGGGACCTTAATATCATCTCCTTGCCCCTTTCATCATATCCAGGCTGCTCAGGGCAGGAAGCACTCACACCCTCAATCTAGTGTCCTTGAGCTACCATGGCACCATGAATCAATTCTAGTGGATCCAGCCACCTCTGAAAAAACCCCATCTATGACTACATGAGGCTTTGGGGTACATCTAAACACAAGCCATAACATTATGTCCCTGTCTCCATAAAGAGTTATCCACATCCCTTTATGCAAAACACATTTAGATTATCTCAAAGAGTTGCCAAAGTCCTAAGAGTTTCAGCATTGTTGAAAACTTTATGTCCAAAGTCTCCTGTGATATTGAAAGAAAATTCTTAGCTACAAGCCCCTGTACAAATGAAACTTAGACACTCCTAACATTCAATGGGACAAGATAGACATTTCCATTCCAAAAAGTTACAAACAGGGGATAGCAAGGAATGGGAACAAATCAAGACAAAATTTACTAGGTCATACATTAAATGCCATAATTCCACTTCCAGCTTCCTTGGCAATCTGTAGCAAAATGTGAATTCCAAAGGGCTTGGGTAGCTCCACCCCTAATAAACCAGTGGTTGTAGCTCACATGACTTCTTTCTTGGGCTGGTTCTGCTCACTCCTTGCAGTTTTGCTTAGATGATTTATATTCTTGGCTTCTCCAAGCTTCTGGGGGTCCTCACTGCATCTCTGGTTTCATACTCACAACTTCACACACTTCCTTCTCAGAGGAACACTGCCTAACCTACCCAAGCCTTCATCTTAAATCTGGGTAGAAGCCCTTCTGACCCCACAACTCTTGTATTCATCACACACCTAAAATCTGCACCATTAGGGTGATGTCAAATTCTGCTGCCAGCTGGTGCAGTAGCCAGACTTCCTCCTCTCTTAGATGTAGGAATCCAGTGCCTATGAACCCAGTCTAGGGGAAAAACTTTCCTAGACCACTACCATTCTGAAACATGGTGCTCTAGGTTCTCTCTTCTCAAAGCAAAGTGTCTCATCTTTGCGATTCTGAGTCCTGATGGAGTCCTGCTGCTTTTTCTGATACCTTCAGGCCATCTTTTTCTATTCTCCTATTCCTTCTAAGCAACCAAGTTCTCCTCTGCTCCATTTTGCAGTCCACAGCTTTACAGTTTCTTCCTTTCTGGCCAAACTTAAAAAATATTAACTAATTCTGCTGGGCTCTTTGCTCTTGATTTTGAACATAAATGTGGCTTAACGTCCCCAACATTAGCCATGCCACCACCTCAACATTACATTGCCTTGAAATTTCTTCTATAAGATTACTTAGTCCACTACCCTTAATCTCAGCCTCACAAAGTCTCTGGACATAAGCAAAATGCAGACAAGTTTTCTGCCATAGTATAATACACCTTGTCTGGAGTCCAACATCCAGAGCAGTCCTTCTTCTCGGCAGAAAATTCCCAAGCCTGGATTTACCAGCAGGATTTCTATCAGCCTTCTGGTCTTCTGAGCTCTAACCAGAACATCCTAAAGTGTTCCAGCTGTAATTTTTCAGTTAGAATCTCCAAATCTTTCCAAACTCTTCCCAAAGTCATTCCTGAATCACACAGTTAGGTATAGTCACAGAAACAACCCCACTCCACTGGTACCAAATTCTGTCTTAGTTACTTTTCTCTTTCCTAATCCAAAATTAAAGGGGAAAAGGTTTATCCATAATTGGCTGGCTGCAAGGCAGAGTGGCCTGGCAGAGAGGCATGTCAGAGGATAACCAGTCCTTGGAAGCAGAAAACACCAAAAGAAACCAAGGGACCTTAACATCATTTTCTGTTCCTTTTATCCTATCCAGGCTATTAAGGGCAAGCAGCATTCACACCCTTAATCTTAGTGCCCTCGAGCATAGCATTACACCATGAATCAATTCTAGTGTCACACACTCTGGATCCAGCCACTTATGATTGCATGAGGCTCTGTGGGAACATATAAACACAAGCCATAAACACTATTTTTTAATTTTTAATGGAATAATTGACCTAGGCAACACATATATGAATGCCTGCTAAACTACTAGACAAGATGTTGATGGAGACACTTAAAATGGAGGAATTAGGCTGAATGCAAACAACACAGCACAAAGTAAAAGCAGGGAAATCAACTGTCATGTAATTGATAATGTGAAATTACAAGAGTAAAAGGAAAAATTTTTTCATAAAAAATTAAACTTGAACTTTAATGAAGCCTCTAAATCTCACCTCCACTTTACAGTTTATTCACTGGATTTAGGAAGAACACTCACTGTTAAGACCATGAGGATATAATCAACCAAGTATAGAATGTGGGAAAATTTGGGATGCAAAATACACCTGATTAATCTTCATAACAAAAGCACCAGTTTTGGAATAAGAAACACCATAGGTCAAGCCTCAGACCTAGTTTAATTATCCATAAAAGCTCAGGAAATATAATTAATTTGTCTGAACTTTAGTGCCTCCCATAATTTAGTGGCATGCAAGATATGGGGGCAATAGGAAGAAATACTATAAAATAAATAAGACACAAGAAATAAAACAACTTAATGCAATGTATGGGCAATGTACTTTGATCTGAACAAACAGTGTAAAACATTTTCAAAGCAATATGTAAATACAGAATGGATATTAGAGAATAAAAAATTGTTCTTAATTTTATTAAGGGTGATAACACATTGTTTTATATCATTAAACCCCTTACTATTGTATATACAAAGTGAAATGTTAATGGGTAAAATAATAGAATGTTGGAGACCCTTACAATACTAAAAAAAAAAAAAAACAATAAAGTTAAGATCAATGAACTCAAATGTAAAAGACTGTTGAAGCTGGGTAATATGGGAGTTAATTATACAATATTCCTATGTAATTAAAATTTAGTAAAAGTATGGTAACAACAATAATTTTATAATAATACTGAGGCTATACACTAATTCAATTTTAATAAATATTTTGATGCAGATATTTTGATGTAAATTAAGTCAACACCTAGCAATAATTGTGAAGACCCATGAAGAAATGCTTTCCCAAACCTGCAAATGTATCACTCTTTTAACTTTCTCAAGTAAATTTCAGTTTTCCTATTTCTAGATCCATTTTTTGGCTTCTATAATTGCTGGTCTATTGTATTATTCTATCTGCCTTAGTCTCTTCAGAATAAAAATTATAATAAACTTTGGAGTCAGAAACACCTAGCGTAGATGCCTCCTATTGTCCATTAATTCTCAGGAAACATAATTGACCTCTCTGAGCTTTAGTTTTCTAATCTATACAGTGGGTAGCAGATCATTTCTCTCTTTGATCCAAAAAAACCTAAAATCTATAGAATCACCCTTCCACTTGATGCCTCTAAACATAAACAAAAATTACCTTTAGCAAGTGCCACTGTTTGACACTTTCTAGAACAACCTCAGATTTCTCCCATATTTTCTTAAGATTCGAAACTAAGGATGGCATTGTTCTCTACCCATCAGTCTCTTTTTCTCTAACTCTTCTTAATTATTACCACTTCAGTGAGTATAATACTTCTCCATTATCCATGAAGGATATGTTTCAAAACCTCTAATGGACTCCTGAAGCCATGGAACCATGTATGTACCATGTTTTTCCTATGTGCCTTGCAGCACTGCCACATAGCACCTCAGTTAGTCCAGACGTAGTAACTTTTCCATGTTTTATACTTCAGTGCCTCATTTGCATCACTTCTCTTGCTTTTTGGGAACACAAGCACTGCGATACCACAGTAGTTGATCTGATAACCCAGATAGCTGCTGAGTGACTAACAGGAAGGGAAGGCACACATCAAGGTTCACTGGACAACAAGATGATTTATACTTCACAAGAGATTTCATCACGCAATTTTAAACCTATGAATTGTTTACTTCCTGTAAATAATTAAATGTTTCATTTAACATTTTAAAACCATGGATGACTGTAGTAACTGAAATCACAGCTGAGGGAGGACCACTGTGGTCTCTGCTTTCCTCCAGAAAACCAGTTGTCCCATGTCTATTGGGCCCAAAGAAACTGATGCTTTGCAATGTAACTTTTATTGGTCAGTATCATGTTCTCTAACGTAGTTATAGTTATAGGCTTTGCGGGTTTCTGTAACTTTATTACATTACAGCAGTCTGAATTTAAACCCAAACACAATATTTGAAATATGCATATAATTAGTATTTATCTAATGAGTTTTAAAGGAACTGAGAAGTAGTTTTCACCTTGCAATTCAGCTAGTAAGGAGCTTGGTCACTTACGTAAGAATCAGGACTTCATCTACTGGTTTTATGAAGAAAGATTCCCAAAAGTCACCTCTATCTACAAACCAGCCAACAGGAGAGGCAGCCAGTCTATAGCACTGGCTGGTGGATATGTTAGTCTTCTGACTAGACAAGAAAGAACCCATACCATACTCCAGTATCTTTTAATTTGTTACAAATCTAGCCATCCTCTTCCCCTTTGGCAGGCATAAAACCCATCAGGTACAAAACCATAACCCACTGTCTTTAGTTAGACAAACTTCCTTGACCTATTGGAGTTAGCAACAATGCTTAAGAGCTTTGTCTCTTTGTAAATATCCACTCATTGAAAGAGCCAAGACTGCTGCTAGTTTCATTTTTGGAATGAGAAAATAGGTTGTTACCAGACTAACACACATTCTTGACTCATTTGGTCTGAGTCTACTTCCATGGGTTAGTTCTACTGCTCCCCAACCCTCACCCTTTCTAGACCACCTGCGTCCTTCCTGTGTAGAATCCTCTCATCTCATCTCATCTCATCTTCTAGAGAAACAAAAGATCTAAGGGTTGCTGTTCACTTACTTAATCCCCATTCACCTTATGAGAGCAAAGTTTTTTCTGAGAGTCTGGGACTTGGCTATTTCACATTCTGGTTCCAGTATTTCTCCCATAAATATTAGTGACGTCCTGAGCTCTGTTTATTTTGTTTTAATTTTATATTGAATGAATACAAAAGGAAGTGAAGTACAGTAACACTGGGCAACTAAAAGAAGATATTTGCAAACAAAATAAATTTCTGAGAGCTATAAGATATGAATATTTACAGTTTTTGTAGTTTGAATGTTTAATGTCAAGATTCAGAAATTTAATGTTTCTTCATATTTCTTTAATTATAGTCAGTGGTAAAGGAATGGCTCAGCTAATTGCAGTTTTCCAATTTTAAAAAGTAGATGTACATGTACTATATATTTTAACCTTTCTAACAAGTAACAAATTCCAAATGAAATGATGAATAGGGAAATATTTAGCCACCCCCCTAATTATACTCTTGCCAGGCAATCAAAATGTTTTAAACACTATAGATGTAAAACAAATAGCCGCAGGAATTTGACATGAATATTTTCTAAAATTAATAGCAGTTCATTACTTTCAGATATATTAGTGCTTATGCAAAATGTTCCTTTTAATCTCCTTTTCAAATTCTATGAATATCTTAAAATAATGTGGATAACAAAATGTAGAAATGAAAAAACAAGTACAAACAATTTTTTGAATAAACAAAGTTCTTACAGATTTCCTCATCTGAAAAATGGGAAGAATAATGATAAACACCCTGAAATACTTCTTGGAGTAAATGGCTAATTTAAATAAAATAAGTGTATTTGTAAAATAAAATACAAATACTCTAATAATTAGTAACATTAATCAGTCATTGAAGGATAGAACATTTTCTTATGGAAATCTTAATTAAATTATTATATTTTGAACTATTCAATTATGTGCTTATTTGTAAATGACCTGAAGTAAGGTGCCGCAGGATTTCTTGAGACACCACCCCCTCCATGTGTGCCTGGCCTTGTCCCATCTCGGCAAGTTATGGAATTCTGGCACAGACAGAAAACTAGATGTCTATATCTCAGGTCCCATTTCAACACTGAACATAAAAGAACTGAAAAATTATACAACTGCTCACTCAACAGTATCCCTAGTATAAGGTACATATCCGATGTAGTTTATGACACAGATCACTGATAGTCCTTACTCTTTGGTAAAATGCCAAAATAAAGCTGGGACCATGTAACTTCACTGCCTAAGTATTTGGGAACACACGATGAATGATGCATGTCTCAAATAAAGATGAATTTTATTAACAAAAGTGAAGTTAACTAAAGTTAACTAAAACTAAAGTCTCAAGTACTTTGAAATAAAGAAAATAAAAATATCAAAATTAAAATTTTATAGGAAGACATTCAAGAAAGTTCTTTATATGTATTATAGATTATAGATTCCTCTCCCCGCCACCCAGACCTCATGAAATTATGGATGCAGCTGAATCTACAGTTTGTGACTGGTTTGCTGTCCAGCGCTGGGATTGGCGATGTGAGTGTTACACCCGCCCAGGGGTGGAGCCCTGATACAATGTAAGGGCGGGAAGAAGGCGTGTGTGTGTGTCTCTCTTCCAGATCGAGATTCCTTTTTGCGGCCTGCCATGCCACCCTGCCTTGCAGCCAGCTGAGTATGGACTGAAACCTCCAAAATTGTAAGAAATAAATCTTTCCTTCCCTAACTTTGGGCATAGGCTATTTTGTCTCAACCATGGTAAAAAATAGCAAGACAAAATGATTATCATTTGGTGTTGTTTTGGATGAAAGTAATGATTAGACTAAAAGCTTCTTCCATATTCATTTCTAGGTGTTAAAGTTTGGACATTTTTTTATTTTGCATGCATGAACCAAGTGATATCAGCCCACTTCTTGGATTTTATTATTCTATTTGGTAGACCTTTACAATTTTTAAACTAGAAAATAATTTTCCCAACTTCAGTGTTTAGCAAGTATATTTAATGTGTGTGTGTGTGTGTGTGTGTGTGTGTGTGTGTGTGTGTGGTTTTTTGAGATAGGGTCTCATTATGTACTCCGGGCTGGTCTTGAACTCACTATGTAGCCCAAGCTGGTCTTGAACTAATAGTGATCAACCTCCTAAGTGCTGGGATTACAAGTGTGTGCCATCATGCCATGTCAACTTGAAATCACTTCCTTTGCTTCCTCACATACTCTTTTTAATTATTATTTTTAAAAAGATAAAATAGAATAAAACCAATAAAAAACAGTGTAAGAGATACAGGACTTTGAAATATTACAAAATCAACAATAATTACCATAATGCTTCTTGATGTCTTCACAATAGTTGCAAATAACTTCAGACATAGTAAAAATCAAACAGACCAGAACAGAATAGAAACAATCAAAACAAAACAATGAATGCAATAAAGGACTTTAAAACAAACCAATAGTAAATCCAAAACTGCTACCATAATACATCTTGCTATCTTTGAAATTGCTGCTCCTGCCATTGGATTTGACATAATCAAACAAAACAAAATTTGGCCATGGATTTAGCTCAGCCATTTAAGTGCCTGCCTGGCAAGCAAGAGACCTTGAGTTAGATCCTTGGTACAAAAAAAAAAAAAGGAGAGAGAAAAGAAAATAAAAAAGAAAAGACAACCCAACAAAACGATGGAAATGATACAGGACTTCAAAACAAGACCATAGGGAATCAACAACGGCTGCAACCCTCAGAAGGAGATCCCCCCAGATGCCACACTGTGTATCACTATCCTCTGAACCTACGATCAGACCACTGGCCCTGGACCTGCAATGTCAGTGAAGCACCAAAGCACCACAGGAATCCAATTGCGTTTCACCTCCATAGCTTTCATCACAGCTTGTGTTTCTCTGGATAAGCTGGTCGCTTACAATGGGGAGTGGGAGGAGGGGGGTTGGGGGGTTGGTACTTCCTTTCTGGCTGTTCCAGTCCGCCATCAGCACACACATGGCACTGGTACGCAGCCTGGGCTTGCTTCCTGGTGTGGCCTTCTCTCTACCCCAGGTCAGCGAATGGCACTGACTCACGGAGAGAGGCTGGGGTGTCTGTCTGTTCCAGTCTGCCGGCAGCCTGCACGTGGCGTGGGTTCCTATCCTTTCATGCTTTTAAAACAATTATATTTTGCTTGAGAAAACCCATCCTATGGCCCAAACCTACTGTTTATTTTTAACTTCCAATAACAACGTAAGATTAGCCACAGTACGCTGAGTAATAAGCACGCAAACTGAAGGAGAAATTAAAATATGTAGTTCCTGCCCTGCAGAAGTCCGCTGCACAGGGGAAATACAGATATGTAAATAAATGTAACTGGTCATTAGATGGGCTGGATTCCTTAGGGCAAAAGCAGATATCAACTTCATTTTCCTCCCTGTATGTCCTTTAATATCCTCTTTGTTAAATCTCTGTTCTCCATTGAAAATATCAGATAGCTTTCATAGCTTCTCCAATCATATTTAGCTATTAACAGTCTTATTGTCAGCTGTGTATCTTTAACTTCTCCACCTTCCTCTTCATATTCTGAAGTTGGAGCTTGATTTTAGCACTCTGGGAGGCTGAGACAGGAGGATCACAAGTTTAGCTCAGCCTGGTTAACAGAGATGAGCTATCTCAAAAATTGTTTTTAATTAAATAAATTCAAAAAGGGCTCAAGATGCAGATCAATGGGCAGGTCCCAGTACCCCCTCCCATGTTAATTCACAATTCTGATGAATTAATAAGAATTTCAAAATAGATTCTTCTCCCCCCATATAAATATAAGTTAAAAGTTAGAAAAATTTCAATGCAAGTTTCACAGAAGGCCCTGAGAAAAACACCAAGAAACATTGCAAAATATCAGTTTCCACTTCAGGTGAACCATTTTTTTTCCCTTTGGTGCTACCTCTTTTCAAAGTGCCAAAACTGTTGAGGACAATGTCAGAATTGCATTCCAAAAATAATACCCATTGCATGATAATGGCAAGCCTCCTCACAGAAGTAACTTCCCCAAGATCACAGAGTTAGGAAATGTTGGAGCAGGGATGTGAATCTGGAAAGGCTACTGTTGGAGCCTGTGCTATTAAATTATGTGCAGCACTGTCTTTTCTGACTCTTAACCCAACTAATAAAATGATAGCATGTTTTTACACTGGCATATTAATTGTCACTTTGGTGTTGGTAATTAAAACGGTGTTTTCATCTAGAATGATAATACCCTAAAAGAATGACTATAAGTACAAGATAAAGACGTGCTGAGCCATTTTGAATTAGAAAGGGGATCTGTGGTACTCCCCAACCCCAAATATCATCTACAATATCCCTACACTGATTAAATGACTGTGTGTTCTTCGTGTTCTTAAGCAAGTCATTTCACTGCTCGCAGAACAGTTTATATTTCTACAAATAAGAAAATGAAATATGCCAACGTACTAGTATTTTTAAAATTAAAAATGGTACATTCACAGGAAATTTTACATGAGAGTCCAAGTGACAGTGGGACTCCTCTGGGTGACAGGGATTAGAAGAGTTTGCAGATCCACCTCTTCAGACTTCCATTCCCATCCTCCAGGACCATTTTCAACTAATAAACTGGAAATCATCTATCATCCTTGGTAACCCTAATTAATTTTATGCTGCAAACATGGCTCCCTGTCGATGTAACATGAAACATCTGAGGATATTTAAAGCCGTTAGACACCAAAATGGATGAATAACGGTTAGTTGGATGTGATTTTTATCCTATTGCAACTTCTTCAATAAAAAAATATCAGTCTTGCATAAGACAGAATTTCTTTTTAACTACATGAACCAAAAATCTATTTTTCCTGCTAAATGTGCAGTGACACCTTCCAAATATATCTAGGCCATTCCTGCAACCATTAATCATCCCCACCTTCAGTCAAAGCTCCCAAATCACTAGCATACAACACCCATCACCAGCCAAAGCAAATTCGGAGTTACCTCCCACAGGACTGCAACAGAATTCAAACCAACAGGTTCCTGGACAGGAAAGAGAGGCTATTGTGTCTTCTAAGATTGCTGCCTAAACATAATCAGGTCCATCTCTTGCAGACTGAGTATCCCTTTGGATTCTTTCGAGGGAGTAATCTCTCACAGTAAATGTCAACACTTTCTTTCAAAGCTCCAGAACTGTCCCAAGAGTCCTTCCATAGTGTTCCCACTCACAATTTCCAATATCAAACCAGCATATTTCACCAATTCTACCTTCTACTTTTCACCCAAATCTGTACATTTCCCCATCTCAGTTATCATCAGCTATCTGTAAGTCTCCTAACAAAACTATTTTATTTCACTTTATTTTATTTTAAAGACAGTAAAATACAGCAAAACAAGACAGAACAAAGCCAATCAATCTTATTACCTTCATAACAGTTGTCCATTCCATCAGGTACAGCAAAATCAAACCAAAACCAGAACAGCATAAAACCACTCAAAACAGAATATTAAATAGAGCAGAACAATTAATCAGAACAAGCAATACAGTGAAAACAATACTGGACTTCAAAGACAAGATAGAAGGAAATCCCCTATATTTGCTATATTGCATACTGTCATCCTCCCAAGAGATGCTCAGACCATTGGTCCCAGGTCAGCATACTCAACCAAACAATACAAATATTCAGTTGCTTTATGTGCCTTAGTTGCTATCAACTCAGGCTATCCTTGGAACTGGCTGCTAATGGGGAGGTGGGGACAGATGGGACAGGACAGGACAGGATGTTTGGTTCTCAGCCCACCTGCTAGTAGGCTCACGGAAGATACTGACTTTTCTCTCCCTGGTGTGCCTGCAGTTCGGGCTGCTTCCAAAACTACATTTTTATCTCCATCTTTCTTGCTACTGTATCCCACTATTGTTATATAACTATGTCTATATCATTTCTTTGCTCAAAACACTTCGTGGTTCCCTATTAGACTTGGAATAAATATCACACTTAGCAGAACATATAAACTGTTATGACTTGGGGCTTTGTAGTCTAACCAAACTAATTTATTCCCACTCCTCTCCTCTCACTGTGCCACATGTCACATTTTTTCACCTTTGGGACTTTATAGATGCTGTTTAAACTCCCTGGAATATTCTCCCTGCCCTCCCATCTCTTCTGCTGGCCACACTCTTCATTATTCTGTCTGAGCATTACTTCTTTCAGGAAGCTGCCTTTGAACGACCCCATGCACTTCTGAAGAGCTGCCCTCCCATGTGTCCCTATTGCATCCTGGGCTTAAAACTGTTGTGGAACTTACCCTCCACTTATAATTACAGTATCATTCATAAATCAAGAATCATTTATTTCTAATTATCACTCCCAATAGATTAAAGAAATATTTTTGCTCATTGTTTCATCTCCAGGAGTTGGAAGAGTGTCTGCACCCAAAAAGTTCTCAATATATACAAGCTGATGAATAAATGGATGTTGAAATTTATTCTCTAAAGATTGCACATAGTGAACAAAACCCAATCACCATATTCCACCAGAAGTTTAGCAGGACCACACTAGATGAATTGCTTAAGTACAGCCTCTTGCTGCAGGTGGACTAATCAATTTTAGCCCTAGGAAGTACCAACAATGTTTCCTCTTCATGACTATGAAAACCCTTCTGTGACATGCGTCTAACTTCAAGGTAGAAACAAGACCTATATTTGATGTTCTGGAAATGTCCCTTGCAAAATCCTGGTGAAATGGTGAATACCCTGCTCTTTTGAATTTTTACTAGTTCTCATTAAATCAGGAAAAATACACACTATTGTATTCCATACTCTAAAATGTATCCAGCCTGGAGAAGTTAAAGAGAGCACTGAGAAAGCAATTTGGTACTGCTGTGGAATGTTTTTCCAAACTGTCCTGCTTTCTGTGATTGGCTACTTCATACAAGTCAGAACTATTTCTTCTAAAATACCACAGAATGCAGCGTTGCCCCCAGCCTTTGGCAGCACTTGGGTACAATACATCATCAATTCTTCTCCGGGTCTGAAAGGTTGAAGATCAGTAACTAAATCATGTGAGTGCTTATCAAGTAATTATGCTATTAAAATGACATACATCAATCAGCGCACACATTGCCTTTGTCTTTTAATTCTTTCTCTCCTTCATGTTATTAGTCAAAACACTTATTTTAAGCGCCATTCTCAGGAATTTAGAAATCTATATTTAAATAATGTTAATAGGCACTGACATAAACCTGTATAAAGGAATCAGAAAATTCTAAGATTATATCTCCTTATATTTAGCAAGGAAAAACATTGGCAGCTTTTGTTACAGAGCAAGAACCTTTATACTTTTTATTCATTTCCCTTCGAAAACTGGAGCTTGTTACTCTTGTTGTTCATAATGATTAAATATTGCCAAAAACAAATATAGTCATAAAATTTACTCACTACATTTATAAAGCCAGATAAAAGCTAATACAATTTTCATCATTAATTGGAATTTTGGAAACTTTATTCTTTCAAGTTTAATTCAGATATATTTAGAATTCTAATTTCCAACTGAAACTTGTTTGAGGAGGTTGGCAGTATGTTTACAAGAACAAAAATGACTAAAGAGATTATTTTTTAAAAGTCATTTATTTAGATTGCCTGACTGTAGTAATAATCTGTCAATTAGATTTACGGGAACTCATTAGTTAGGGGAGGAGGAGTAATAACACTGGATCAGAAAATCTGTCCTTCAAAGAAGGTCAATGCCAAATTTAGAAAACAGTTTATTGACTCTTCAAAACCAATCGAAGTAGTAAGACACATGCAAAGACCACTATTACAGATACAAATAGCAAGCTGTCTTTCCTTAATTCTTACAACCAAAATAACAAAATGATGCACAAAATATCTAGAAGATATTCACTTGGTGTTTCTAACAAAGCTTTTATATACCAGAAAATTAGTTTGAAAAGAAAAAGAAGAATCCCATCTTGCTTCAAAAGTATTTCAAAGATGATCTACCAGCCCATGGAGAGAGTTATTGACAGGAATGATGAAGATCACAAGTGAAAGAACATCCAATTTGTCCACGAGGAGCATCTTTGGTAAGTACAATTTCAGTGGAATGAAGAGTGTGAAAGTAGTCAGGAGAAGGTCAAAAAGTAAGTCAGAGGTGAGGAAGTGCATCAAACATCTGATGATCGTGGAATAGATTGAAGTGAAGATTTTTAGTTGAAGAATGAAGAAAATGTAATGGAATGAGGGATTAAATAAGAATAAAAAAGTACTGAGGTTAAATGATACAGGAGAATTTCAGAGGAAAGTTATCACAGGAGGGAGTTTATTAGGCCCACATTTTAGAAGAGAGAACAATGGGGGATGTGGAAACAAAAATTTAAAAGTAGGAAAGAAATAAGACATAAAAAGAAGGCAGCAAAAGGAATAAAGAAAATCAGAGAGGAAAAGGACAAAGACAGACCATTCTGGAGAACTTGAACAATTATGTCTTAAATACTCCCTAAAAATGTAATGATAAAAAGGTTTCAAGACAGTTGGAAGAAGCTGAAAATGGTCTCAAGCAAATATAAAACAAATAAAAACAGAATATGAATGTGCTGTTGTTCAAAATTACAACATAAGTTACAAAAGCAAGGAGTAAGATATACCTCCTCAGGGCCAGCAAAGCAGGATGAAAACAGAAGGATGACAATCCAAAGATAGATGTGATTATGACAATTCAAAGATAGACATAAGGCAAGCAAACAGATGAAGACAGTACATTGCAAACAGAGATGACAGCTCAAGGAGGTAGAAGGACACTGTGAGAAAGAAGTAACAAGGATTGGACTTCCCTTAAACACGGTTATTGAGTTTAATTTTCTCTCAGTAAAGTCATTTCAAAACAAGGAGAGAATTTAACCACAACTTTGTAAGGTTCCTATGGGTTTTCCTATGGGTTAAATTATCCTGAAACATAGGACACAGTGGCCATTATTCTCCAGCAGTATTTTCATGATGGCGTGTAATCTCTGATGATTCTAACAATCTCATCATAAATCTCCATCAGGAAGGAGTAGACACACAACTTCCTTCTCTACTGCCTGCACCATCTACTTAACCTTTTGACCTTCCTGTTTCAATTCTGGGACTACCTTCAAGGATTTCCAAGATGTTGAACAACTCAATGTTCAAGTGTAAAGTGATAAAGCAATGACTCACTCGGACTCTTCTCTATTACATAAATAGCCACTCTGGTTTTATTGTAATCTTTGGACGGTCTGTCACTTTCTTTAGTGTGCTCAAGATGATTTTCAAATCAGTTCAAAAGATATTTCATCACAGTGGTAGGACTTCACAGGTGGAGTGGTGGTGAAAATAGCACGTTAATAAGGATTGATCTAAATTCAAACCCTAGCTAGCTCTGTGATGCAGGACAAGGTTTTGTATTTGATGAGCACTGGTTTCATCACCTATAAATTTGGGATAATGCATTAGTAATTTCCAGAAATAGACAATGGCTTACTTTTTGGAATGTACTGCAATATTCAAAGTTTGAAATTAATACCATTGATAGCACAGAATTAGGTCTTTGTTAAATTTAGGCTATTTAATTTCTGTCTTTGTTCTCAACACAGTGTTTTAATTATTAACTGCAAATATCCTATCAGTTACTTTATTTCCATATGTAATGCCTATAAGGTATTAGGCATGACTAAATATTTTTAAAATATGTCTATTTTGATGATGGTAACTTCCAATAATCTGGCTAGTATAACTTAAAGCATGTCTATAGAAGGTCGAATATATATTTGCACATAATATGTACATATGTTATATACAATAATACACATATTTAACCACTCACACACTGTTTGTATATTACAATGTTATTTAAAAATTTTCCCTTTAAGCTTTTAGTGATTTATGTTCAGGAAAAACAAAAGCAAACTTTCAGATTCTTGACCTCTGAAATGGTAATGAAGCTGTCTTCACAAGTTTTTTGTATTTTTGTTTTTTGTACTGGGAATCAAACTCAGGACCTTGTGCTTGCCAGGCAGGCACTGTAGAAGATTGTTGTAAAAGATCAAATGAGTTTACATGTATAAGAGCCCACTACAGAGGCACAGAATAGATCGTTTCTTCTCCTTCTCCTCTGTAATTTTCTACCTGTCCAAATAATGTTCAGCCCACCCCCACGTGCCTTGGCCAGCCTATCCATACTGACAACAAGCATCTTCTCTGACTTTTGTGGCCACCTGCATTTTGCCCTCAAAATTCAGTCTAGTCATGTTGTTCATTTATGTTGATCCAACCCTCTTGAGACCCTCATATCTCACTTCCAATGGCATCAACCCTATGATACTGGCCAATTCCCAATACAGCTCTGCTCCATATTCCAACATGATTCACACCTGTTTCAAACATCAGTTCTCATTACAAACTGTCCTTTGCCTCCACCCCTTGACCTTCCACCCCTATTCATAAATTTAAATCCTTCTAGTGCTCCAGAATGATTGAGTCTGTCAGTCTTCTCCTGTCTTCCCTCACCTTCCTGCCAAGCCTGGGTCTCCTGGGCAGCCATTCAGCGATGCACTAGACCCAAACCTAGACTCTTTCATCCCTGCTTCCTTCCACGCCAAGTTTCAGACTACTGTGGGCTCTCCTTGGTTCCCAGTCCTGTGCTGCCAAATATAACAAACTCAGAAATTTGAGACCTACAGAATTTTCAGAAACCCTGTGTAGTCATTCTCCAGTTGCCTGTTCTGTCCATTGAAATTCCAGGCTATCTAAACTTGACATTTTTTCTTCACATCATAATGATGTTCCAACTCACTCTCAACTGCCATCTCACTCTTCTAAGTCCCTCCACAATGCCAATCTATTCTCAGCCTCCTCGCAGCAGATTCCTCCCTTGTGCTTAACAAAAAACACAGGACTCATTCAATAAAAGCTTCTTCAAATTATTTCCCTCACTTCCTTCACTTCCACATGAAATCAAAGTTATTCATAAAAATTTAAGGTCTACTTGTATCTTTAGATTGTGTCAACCTTTGTTCACATATCAACTCTACAATTACTTGGTTGTGACCTTCTAGGTTCCATCATAAAACATGGCTGGCAACACCCAGCTGGAAGCCTGTTGGTGAAGGGAACGTGACATAGCATAGGCTTGGCACAAAGCAGACACATGACAGTGATGTCTTCATACCATACAACTCCAAAATGCTAATAGTTCACACACTGAAAACCTACATTACGTCATTGACTTCTGGATCTCATTAAATTCTAGAAGCTAAATCATACAACTTCCCCAACATTGCTTCTTCAGTTTTTCTACTTTTTCCATTTAAGTCTCACCTCCAATGGTTTTATTCTTCTCCATATATAGCCATGCACATAACACATGTTAGACTGACCCAACTGTGCTACAACCTCATATTAAGGTCTTTTATCACCTTCCCTGCAACAATAAAGAAATCCCACTCATACCCCTTAGAAACCTGTTTCATTTGTTTTAATCAACCTATTGAAATGGCAGTTCCCAATTGGGGAAAAACAGTTCCCAATATCATCAGTGATTATTAAATGCCAAACCAATGGCCTTTTCTCGGTCTTTACTCTGCTTTTGGGTAAATAACAGCCTAACCACAAAGATCAAACAACCATGAAGACAAAACTCCCACTGGCTGCCCTAACATTCTTATCCTAATGGTTCTCTTTTCTTTTTCATTTGTTTCAATCAACTCACTGACCCTAATCTTGTCATTTCATTCATCAGTTGCAAGCCTTGCTCTTTTTTTGTACAGTTTTACTTTCTGCTATGGCTTATATCTAGATGTCCCCCCAAAGACTTCATGTGGTCATAACTGGGGCTTTTTAGAGGTGGCTGAATCTAGAGCTGGCTGAGTCTATATGGAATTAAGGGTGTGATGCTTGGATTAAGGGTGTGCGATTACTAAATTAGTCCACTGGTTGGCCTGGCATAGTTCTGGCTGTGGATAATGGGATGGCCCATTCTGCGTATGAGTGCTACCCTGGTTAGTATATAAGGGACAGAAAGAAGGCTGCTGTTTTTGCTGCTTGTCACTCACTGTTTGCTACTTTTGGTGCCTTCTGTCTACTATTAATTGTCTCTCCTCTGCCACACCCCTCCATCACACCATACTGCTTTGGAGCCAATCAGTTATGGACTGAAACCTCTACAAACTATGAGCTGAAACAAGTCTTCTCTCCTTTATCTTTGGGTGTTGGCTATTTTGTCTCAGTAATGAGAAAAGTAGCTAAGACACCTTCTATGACATGACTTTAGTTACCTATATGATGCAAATCTAAATGAGCTGTACTTAACCCTAATGTTTAATTTTTAAATTTAATTTTTATTATAATTTAATTTATTATTATATAATTTATTATAATTTAATTTAATTTATGATTATATAACTTAATTTTTAAATTCTCATTTCAAACCATGGCCTGAAAGTGTATCCATATTTCACTGTCAAGCTAGGGCAAAACCAAAGCTCTGTTAAATTTAGGTCTTTCTCCAAACTTGCCTATCTTGCCAACTGATACCATCACTCACTGAAACTTACAATCATAAAATCATCTGTTATCACTTATTCTCCATTACCTTACCTGTACTCTAGCAACTCCCATATTTTACCTCTAAAAGTGTTTATACTGTCCTCAATTCTTCACTTCCTACTTAGTACTCAATCTGTAGCAGTCATAATTTGACCCCCAACTGTTTTAATGAAATTTCTCCTGATAACATCATTAATATCTTCCATGTTGCAAAACCTGAAAGACTCATTCAGGTCTCTCTTTATTCTATTCCTTCTGCAAAGTATACTCCCTTGGTTTCTCATTTCCTCCACACACACGTCTTTCCATATGATCTCTTCTTATGGGTATTTCCCTCCGTTGTAGATCCTATCATAGACTTGGCTTAAGATTCTTGAGATTGAAGTCCCTATGTCTGTCTAACACGTACCGGTTCAATTGACTAATTAATTCTCTTTCTTGACTCAGTGTGGATAAATAACCTTCAAGGTTTAATCTATATTGCACTGCTTATACTACTTTGATCAGGTCTAGCTTGCTAGAACTAATGATTGGGCTCACTGAACGACTAATTTCAAACTCTCAAAGAGGAAGAACTATGCATTCACCATCTTAATTCTACTCCATAATACATTTTTCATTTAAGAGAAAAAAAGACACAGAAAAGAAAAACAAAAAGCAAAAGAGACAAACAAACAACAGCAAACCAAAAACAATAACAGTATAGGTTTACAAAACAAGATAATAGAAATTTAACAATGGTTGTAATATTGCATATTGTTACCTTCTAAAGGATTGCTTAGATTCTTCATAATACATTTTATATAAACATTTAGTAAACTAAGAGTTGTATTACATAGTTTAAAACTTCATTATTTTCCTGCTGTTTCAACACGCCCACAGACAGACTATAAGCACCTTGCCTAGGCAATCCTGCCACAAGTTCCCAATACTGTCCCCCCTCCATGTCCTAGTGACATTCAAATACACCAATGAAATCCTCTCATATCTTCTGTTTGTGTATCCAGCCCTGAACACTAATAAGATACTTGCTCTCTGTCTCCCAGTTTCCATCAATGTAGGAAAGCTGGCTTCTTTGAAGTTCCCACCACTTCCCCACGTGACTAAATCTTGCCAAGACCTGTGAAATACAAGTGACTTGACTTCTCCTGCTCCTCTCCTGTGCTCCATCCTGTGGCTATATGTGCCTGACCACCTCACAAATGAGCACAAAACAGTAGCTACTTAACTGTGTTGTATGCATTTAAATACATTACATCCAATTATCTCCCCTTTTAAAAATTCTCCCTTAATTCCCAAGTTGCAATACAACTTTACCCTTATCCCTTTCTTCTCTTTCCCAGTGAAGCTGCCCTAAAGGATTATCCACAGATGTGTTTTCCTCTCTCTTATTTTCCACTCTCTTATTAGCCCATCTCAAACTGGTACCCACGCTGTTCTTACCAAAGTCAATCACAATCTCTTGTTTGCTAAATATAACAAAGGACTTTTCTTGGTCTTTACCTGCTATTGCTGTTAAAATATAATCCCAAATCTCTCTTTCAAGCCAGAACTCATCTGACCTCTATCTTTACATGTTCTCTACCAGACATTCTTACATGGGTAAAAATACAAATGCTATCTCTTTAACCCAACAAGAATTTATAGGGAAGAATACAGAACATTTCCCAACTCTGCTGTTTCTGTTCTAGATCACTGTTTTTAAACTTATCTTAGCCTGTACCTTCTTTTAATAAATATGTAAAATCTTATGCTGTCACAGTATAAAACACATTCTAACAGAATTGCCCACCATTATCCGGGGAATTTTGTAGCCCGAGAATGATTCATCCTTTTCATATCTTCATCAGAATTAGACTAAGATGATTCTGCACAGCCTTAATTTATGATATCTACAGCATTAAAATAATAGTATTTTGCATTTTCAAAATATAAAATTGTACTATTATATTAAGTATATCCACTGGCCTTTTGAAAAGTTTAGTGTATTTTTTCTCTGTTTTTTTTTATTGTACCTGTTTTCAACACATAATATTTGCCGTCCTCGTGTGGCATTGGTACATGTACATAACACATTTTAATTCTTTTTTCCATTCCTTTTCACTGACCCTCTTTCTCCCTCCATTTCTTGATCCCTCTCCCATTTGAGAAAGATCTATTTCCTTACTTCCTATTATCTATCTTTTTTATTATTTATAATTTGAGTTTCTCACATAAGAGAAACCATGTAATATTTACGCTTGTGGGTCTGATTTCTTTCACTTAACATTATTATCTCAAGACACATCCATTCACCTACAAATGACTCAAGTTTATCTTACTTTATGGCAAAGTAGTGTCCCATCTTGTGTAAACAGCACATTTTCTTTATTGCTAATCCTGTTCAACATAGCACTCACAACATTAGCAAGAACATTCAGGCAAGAAAAAGAAATGAAATAATACGTATAGGAAGGAAGAACTCAAATTATCACAGGCTTTCTGGAACAATATGCATTGCTGTCAATCATGTGGCTTTTATATTCCCTGACAGGGAGTTATCCTCATCTACTGATCAACCTCTCAGGTGATGATAGTGCTAAGGTCTTAGTAAAGCAGGCAGGATCTCTAAAATTGTGTGACTTTGGGTTATGAAGTCTTTAAAGATTTCTGGTCCTCTAAGCACAGAAATAGCATTAAACAAGCACTGCATTACTTGGGACAATGTAGAGAAAAGCTTTAAGACACACATGAGCTATTTTAAAACTTCGTCTGAGTCCAGAAATTTCTATTGTTTCCCCTTGTTCGTTTTCTATCTTCCTTTTACATTTTGATCTTTTCTCTCTTCCCTTACTTATTTTTTAATATTTTCACTGCATCAATAATGTACCATCCCAACTGAATATATATGTATGTATTCTCAGATGCCAGAAAAGTAACTTGTCTATTATTAAACTTTCTGTGAGAAAATACAAGTGCCATCTCTTTAACCATGCCTGCTAACCTCAAAAAGAAAAAAAATTCAAATTGCTTTGAGGATGTCATCCCAAAAAAGTGCACAGGATAAGGTGCTTATGCTTTCAGGAGCCTTATTTCCAGAACTGGTTTCCCTAAGAAATGAGAGAAATACTGGGTTCATGTTTCACCCAAGACTGGTTTGCTCTATAGCAAAGTTGGAGGAAAATCCTCAACTTCTCTTGTCCTTACATCTTCATTTCACTGTGTTCACTGACTCCCACATTTAAACTGCTAGGATGCCAAATGACGACACTGGATGAAATACTTTGCCCTTCCTTCAGTTTACAAAGAAAACTGAAAATAGCTAGGAATTGGTTGGTTTGTTTTTCACAAAACACCTTTGTCATGGTCCTTTCACTCCCAATGATCTAGCATGTATTTGCCACACTTATGATCTAGCGTGTATATGCTTACACTTACGATCACAATATACATTATTAAATCTATTCTTATCACTGACTTAGTGAGAGAAAAAATTACAATCTTTTATACTGGTTTCAGAGCACTTTATAAGGAGTCTGTGAACCCCAAAGGCATTTATTTGTAGCCTCCAAGTCATCTGTGAAGGACACAACCATTAGAGCTATGACACTGTAGGCAATTTTGGGTGGCTGGCATATTTGACATCTTCTCTTACAAGAGTTACACTGACTGACAATCAAGCTAAAGGCTCCAAGAGCCATAGGACAACTGTTTAAGCCAAAAAGGAAAAGCGAAGACCCAAGTAACTTAAAAGAAAGCCTATGCAGAAAATATACCAATATGCAGACAAATGATTCTGAAAGCTTTCTAAACCTGGGGTTTGAAAAGATTTTCTGAAATGTTGCTCAATTTTCACTCCATGCCCCAAACTCCAAACAATTTTTATGCATTGAGCCATTGTATTTTACTCATACATTTCTTTCTTCAGATTTTCTTTAAAAAGTAGAGAGAAGCTGGAAGGATAAAACCCTGTTACCTAGTCACATGATTTAATGTGCATTATCACAAGTCTAAATTTCTGTGATATTAAACTTGAAGATTTGGTTTCTGTTTTTCAGGTTCTCCTGCCTCTTTTTCTCTTTCAGACATTAGCAGTCTATTATCATTTAAATCAACCTGACATTGCTTATTTAACATGCAAATTTGAAATATACTTTCCTATCTCAGTATACAATGAAATTTATGAGACACACTGAATAAAGATACTCAAATTTATTTCTTGCCTTAGTAAGTTGTTCCTCCTTTATTTCTGTTCTCTGTCTAAACTTTTCTTTCTTTTTTTTTTTTTTGGTACCGGGGATCGAACTCACGACCTCGTGCTTGCCAGGCAGGCGCTTAAGCCACTGAGCTAAATCCCCGGCCCTAAACTTTTCCATAACCCTTAACTTTCTGTTTAAAGGCTTCCTGTAATACTTGGCCTTTACCCCATCAATTAAGATTTTCTAAGTTGTTTTTTAAAAGCAAAACAGGAAAAAGGGTAGAAATGATACAGAATTTTTAAAAAATAACATTAAATCATCACAAGTTGATACATTATCATTGTTATCTTAGAAGTAGTTGTTTAAGTTACAAAATCACAGCATAAAAAGTGAATAGACAACCAAACAATGACAGCACAAACTATTCTGTTTGATGAGCTATCAAAAACTTAGCAAGGTTATCAAACTGCACACTTGAGCACACATACAGTTATATGTGTGTACCTACAAGTTGTTCTTTCCTTTTGAGCACTTTCTTTCCCTTTCATTATTACAATATCTGTTATACATTTTGGATCTTATTACTCTTTCAGCTTTTTATTACTATTATTTTTTATACTAGAGAGACAATATGATATTTACAAATGTGAGTCTGATACATTTCACTTATGAGAATACTCTCAAGTTGTCTCCATTTACCCATAAAAGCCTCAAGTTTTGTTCTGCTTTTGGCTACAGTATTATAGACTCAGTTGCGAGAGTAGCTGTAAACACAAAAGTCATGGAGATACTATCCTTGACACCTCCTTAAAGTCCCAACAAAAAATATTCTTCCCAAACCTAGTGCCTGAAAACACTCTTGGCATGTTTTTTCCCTAGAGGGAAATACATAATGCGATTATTTCAATTGCTACATCATCCTCACTACTACTAAGTAGGATAAGAACCACTACAAGTAAGGTTTGGGGGATGTGCTAAGCATGGTACTGCTTAGATTTGTAAATTTAGTATTATGAGGTTAGGAATAACCATATTGCTTTTGGATAACAGAAGTATGAGTAATTTAATGATGAAGAGAGAAAAGGGAACTAAGGAAGAAGAAGGCACCTAAGGGAGTCGGGCACATGAAGGAAGGGTCAAAGAAAAAGACCTCCAGCGCTAAGCTAAAAAGGCACTTTTCAGAGCAGCATGTTCCACAGAGATGTTCAAGTGCTTTCGTGTGGGAGACACAAAGTAAACTCTCCCTGTCGTGTCCCTTCAGTAGTCTCCATTGCCCCTTTTCATTCTTCTATAAAAGTAGACTCTTTTTAAAATTTTCAAAAAAAGAGCTCAGGTCTGTGATTCCGGATTGGTGTTGGGTAAGAACCAGGAAGAGGATATGCACATGCTAGGGACTGCAGTGACAGTTGACATCTCTGTTACCCAAAGAAGATCCAGGCTGCAAGAGTTAGAGAGCCCTGAGTTTAATCCAGTAAGGCTCATGTAGCCTCTGTAACCAGAGGTCAGTAACTGAATTCCTCTGAACCTGCTTTTTCTCCACTACTAAAGGTAGATAATAACAGCTGGATTCAGGGTTGTGGGAGGACTGGGGATAACAAATAAAATGTTCATAGTATGGAAGCTATCTTTTATGACTTTTTTCCTATTTTTGTTTTAGTGGCTGAAAACCCTGTATCAAGTCTGTGACTATAAAAAAAATTTTTTTTAATATATGACTTTCATGTATGCTTGGTTCTTTTTTATTCCTGAGCCATAAACCAATTTATATTTTCTCTGTTCTTAATTATTTGATTATTTTTACCTATTACATTATGTTATACATGAATCAAAACATTCATATAAGTTTGTGCTACTAAACCAATTGTGTTACTTTTATTTTGGGGGTTAGTAATGAAATTAGTGTCCATGAAAACTTGGTCTTATCTTCTTTGTCATTATGGAATTACTGAGTTGGTTAGAACCAGCCATTATGTCTGTATCAAAAAGTGTATCCAAAACTATCTGCCCACCTGTGGAAAGCAAAAAAGAGAAAGGCGGGATAACATCCGTTTGATACCCGAGGAAAATGAAGCTCAAAATGCCAGTGATCAGCCCAGATGCATCATCAGTATAAATTCAGGTTCAAATGAAGCCAACCACTCCTCTGCATCCTAAATATTGGAGAATGTGTATTAATTAGTCAAGCAACCTGGAACTTGTCAGTACATCAAAACACAGGAGCATTTACCAGATCTTTCCTGAGATAACAAAGGACAACTTTCAGGGAACAGGAAGGACTCTGCTTTTAGTCCTATTGCTCGTTCATGAAAACAGCAGTACCTCAACAGCACTGCTGTCATGGAAAAGCAGCAAAAGTTTTACTCTTACAAGAAAGAAAACAAAACCTTAAAGTCCATTTTAGATGCTTCAGAGTCTTTGCAAATAGGTCACCCTCTTTCTTTCCTCTGATAATCTTTGAAGATATCACAAGGATCTAAATTTCTGGAACTTTCCATGAGAAGTTGTTTGTTATTTTCACTTTGCAAAAGAGTAGAGTGTATAGTGTATCTGTTGTTATAACCAGGAATAGAAGGCCTACAATAAAAAACTTCAGAAAGTTCCTAATCCCAGTGGCTAGTGAGAATTAAATAGCTCTCCATTTCCCCAGCAGCCAATTCTTTCTGGAATTATATTTAAACCTAGGCTGAGGGAAAGAGGAAAAATCCATTGCTCTACTAACATGACCTTCAGAATACTTAGTGCTTAATAAACTGAGCTAGTAGTCCTTAGTTGATTTGCAGAGCTGGTTACCTATTTATTAAAATTATACCATTAAAACCAGGGCTATTTTTACAGAGATCCTTTAGGATTCACCAGATAAAGTGCCTGTAGCTCTTATCAGATGTACTTCAAGGTAACATGATCCCAAGATTGACTAGATGTGAAGCTAGTAAGCAGAAGACAAAGCATTATGGGCCAGGTACTACTTTGGATTAGAAATAACAATGACATTCCTAAATAATAAATTTTCACCTTATTTAAAGCATTAATGACAATCTTAATTGACATCACAAGGAGTGAAACCATTAGGAAAAAATTGACAAAATGAGTATAATGAATAGTCCTACTCAAACAAAACCAAGTGATTGTAGACAGTAACAGCAATGGTATGGTGTGGATTATCTAGAACATCATGTGCATCTAGACAACACAGCACAGCTTGCTTTTGCCGGAAGAACCACACATACAGCCTGAGAAGCGCACAGATCAGTTTCACTCTTCTTCCAGTCCCACTACCACTCTGATTTTAATATCTGCTTTGTAGCAACTGTGTGAATTAGAGATAAGAACAACCTTGAAACTCCAATCCCAATACAAACTAACACCACCCCCTACAACCACCCCTTTGGCAGCTTGCCAGGCATGCTATTTTAAAGTCAGGCATTAGGAGGCAGCAAACAGCTCAAAACCACAGGCAAAGATAAACATTACAGGAAGTTGGAAAAGAGACCTCAGCTGCAAATGCGTGGAAAACAGGCTTAATCTGAAACACAAACTTCTAGGAATTTAGAATTGAGTTCCATTTACAAGGTAAAGGGTTTGGCCTTCATGAGATCCATGTGAAATTATCTGGATCCCATTCTTCATTTCATCAGCTCTCAAAAATTCTGACAGTTTCCTTAAGGAAAACAACCACACTAGATTGACTTGGCTTCATTTAATCTTGTTTTATGTTTGCCTCCATAAACAAGGGTCTCACGGTTGCCTATGTGAAATCCTCAGGCCTTGCCTGCTTTAGTAACGTGAGCAAATGCATAGAATGCTGAAGCCTTCGCTGAGACACAGCACTGATTCTCCCCTTACTGCTCCATTCTGACCAAGGCATTTACATATTTATAATATGCTCTGCAGTTCCTTAGAAATGTCAGCAGTGCATCTATGTTTAACAAAATACTCGTGGCATGTACTCTAATGCAAACTATCAGGTCTTTAAATAACATGTCTCTGTTTTCTTTTAGGAAGTTAAAAATGAACTTTTCACTTCTCTAAAGGTAAAAAAATAGCTCTAAAAGCAGCTTTGTTATTTTAATTATAATTAACTAAAATGTTAAATTAAATTATAGGAAATTGTGCATAAACCACCTTAAAAGGGTTTGATTTTACCTATATTCAGAATAAAAGATTTCACATAATTTATAAGAAAATTGTGTTTCAAGCATAAATAGAAAGGTTCTTAGAAAACAAGATTACTATGAATCAAAATTATAAATATATCAGGAAGATTATGTGGTGCATAAAATAAAACTTAGCATCTGCAGAGAGAGTTCCTTGAAATTTTTGCACTGTTTCTTAAACTGTTGTGCTGGAAATGCATATATTATATGCCACACAATACTTAGCTATCTAACACAAAATATATAGAATAAAACAGCAATGAATAACACATCCATGATCCTAAACAGTAATACTGTAATGAACAACTAAACCAAATAAAAAATAATTCATATCAAAACAAGCAAATGTTGCACAAAACCTATATTCCTTCAAGGCATGCATAATGATTCCAAACTCCTCCAAGAACCAAATTTCAGCCTCAATGCAATTAACTATTAACAATGGTTGGAGAAAATACCACACATTACTTACTATGTTTAAGGTGTCTATGCCATCCTTTTGAACACAAGAGAGTGAAGAAGAATCACTACCACGAGGAAATCTAGCAGGCAAAAAGAGAGAAAATAGCAAGTATTAGTTGTCTGAAAATTAGCATCTTCAGCTTTTCTTCAGGTACTTTCCACAGGATCCCAAAGCAAAGAAGAAAAAGAAAAAGTTGGAGAAAAACATCACACACATCATGAGCCGACTTCTTCCACAAACCCACGCATCTCCAAACTTTAAAGGCTCAAATTGTTGAGTGTCCTGGTTGAGCAAATATCCGACTTCTGTGTCCCTGGTTACATGCACATTTTGAATAAGATGAATGCATCTCCAAAATTATGGCCACTTTAATGTCTTATCCAGATCTTCCCCCTGTTTCTTTCCCTTTTTCCCTTTTCCATTCACATTTTTCTTCCTACAAAATGCACATAGGTCTGTTCTTCCTTGTACCCCGAGTCAGGCCTGGCTTTGAAATG
Organism: Dolichotis patagonum; assembly: GCA_004027295.1. Classification (NCBI taxonomy): domain Eukaryota; kingdom Metazoa; phylum Chordata; class Mammalia; order Rodentia; family Caviidae; genus Dolichotis; species Dolichotis patagonum. The sequence goes on from PVJX010004605.1 coordinate 79,293, forward strand.
CATTTCAATCTCTCAACACAGACTGCTTTCATTGCATTTAGAGTCCCACTAAGGCCCAGCTTTAAAAGCTACTGATTCTTTTTTTCTTTAGCCTTCCTCACAAAGGAAGGGTATTTTGTAAATTACCAGCTCGTTCAGATCAACAAAAGGTACTTTCATAGAAAGCCCCATTTGATTTTGCTCAAATTTGATTACAAGGATGGAGAAAAGGAAAGGAAGTCAAAAAGAAAAACCCCAGATGGCTTTTTCATTCATCTCAGTGAATGAGCTTTATCTGTGCCTTTTGAAACTGTAGCAGTGGAAAAGCATTTCTGTTGGCTTAAAAAACTTGACAAAAATTATTGGTTTGCCATTTCTCATGTAACAGCCATTGGGAACTGGATGAAAAGACTTTTTCATGGGATCGCCTGCTTGGATCAAAATAATGGAGATTAGGTATTTCATTATAAATTACAGTGGGAGATAGAGCAGGCTGTCATATTAATAGCAACCTGCTCATGGCCTTCAATGGTAGCTATTCTCCTAGACAAAGGACCAAGGGGGTTGTCTATTGAACTTGTACTTTAGGCCTGATCAATTTTCTATCATCAAGGCAAAAGGTGAGATGACTAACAAAGGAATTCACACATGAGTGACCTCATAAGCCTACAGATAAAACAGCTTAAAGAAGCAAAATACATCCTGAAATTATGGATGATAAACTATATAAAGAAGAAGACAGAGTATGAGAGTGAGAAAGAGCAATGGTCTATAATTCTCCTCTCTCCTTTTGGCCAAATGGACACATTAAAAGCTACTTGTTTTCAGCTGCAGATAATTGCAACATTTGGTTTGCAGTGTGGTCTGCTATAAATCCTTCAGCTTTTTTTTCCCCCTCAGCACAGTTTCGGTCATTTCATTCGCTATTAACAATGGCATTGTGTTCAAGACAAAGCTTCTACCAAGAGTCACACTTAAAACTAAACACTCAAGAGTCACAAGCAATGTAAGCTTCCAGATATTACCTAGTAACATGTGTTTGTTATTTGCTTCAAGTTATCAATCAGCCTCTTGCTTCACTGTATACTTTTTAAAACCTTAACTGTACCTACAACTGTAAAACACAGAACTTTAATGAAGTACAGTGTAACGCAGGATCCAAAGAAGATTCTTTCAGAAAGTAATGATAACAGACTACTAATCCAAAGAAACAGTGAAACATGAGTAATTTTCAATACATCACAAGCAATATTTAGATTTCTAATTGAAGTTCAAATTATTGTAGAAATTGCTAAAATCCTCTTTTCTGATATTCCCATGGAATTTTCCTCAGTTTTTCTAAAAAGAAAATAAAGAAAGAGTTTGGTGGTGTTGAATTCAAATGAAAGTTATTTTCCAGAGATTGAAAAGCAAGTTTTCCAAATGTTACTATTATCTAAATATGCAGATGTAGTGTAGCATTTTATGTACATTATACGAAGCTAATGCAAAGTAAAAATACATGTGAACTGGTTGTATTTTTTCCATGCAATTTTCAAACCAAGGAGTACTGTAAGATTAGTGTAAAATGACTTCCAACTGCCTGAAAGCTTGAGGAAATACCATAAATATCACTCATGACAGAAATTGTCAAAATAAGGCTACATTTTGATAGATGTTCTTGACAGATGTAATGACCCCACAACTGAGACACAAATAGTCTTGTACAAATAGTATATACTCACATGATAGCAATTTCACACCTGTAGAGATGACATAAGGGAGTCCATTTGTATACAGATTAATAAAACAAGGATATAGTTTTGTCTGAGGTATATGTACAAGTTATTTCATATTGTATGAAATATAATATAGATCTATTGACTATCTTAACCATTTAGGGAGATCTTGACCATTTAATGAGATTCAAAGTTATTACTGGCGAGAATGAGTGAGCAGGCAGGTTTTTCCCACTATTGGTGTAGATGTGGACTGATACAAACTTTCTGGATGGCAGTGTTTGGTGCCGGGGATGTAGCTTAGCAGTGCACACCTGCCTGGGAAACTCAAGGTCCTGAGTTCGATTCCTGATACCTCCCCCTCAAAAAATCTGAATAATATGTTTTAAGAGTGTGAAAGTCCCCATAGCCCTTGACTCCTAGTTATTCCAACACTAAAATTCTTCCCAGTAAGAGCTATCAAAAATATAGATAAAGAACACCCGCATTCAAAGACACTTGCCATCTGAAGTCAGATACAGAGTAATGGTTAGGATTATACATAGCTTAACCAGCTTTCAATTACAAGCTGTGAGTCTGGTTTTTAATTCTCTGTGCCTCAGTTTTCTCACTTACAAAATGGGGATCTTAAAAATAAAAAAAAATTTGTAAAAATGGGGATCTCAAAAGTGTTATGACACAGCAAAGGAGACAATCATAGAATACAAACAGCCTATAAGAGAGAGAAAATATTTACAATATATGCATATTGCGAGGATTGAAATCAGGAACACATAAGAAATCCCAAAAATTCAACAGCAAAAGAAATTTTAAAATGGGTGATAGATCTAAATAGACATTTATCAAAAGAAAACATACAAATGGTCAATAGGCACATGAAAAACAGCCCAACGTCATCGATCATCAGGGAAATGCAAATCAAAACCACAGTGAGTTAATACTTCACCCAGTAAGAAAGACTGTTGTCAAAAAAGACCAGAGGTGATAAGAACTGGTGAGGAAGTAAAGAAAAGAGAATTCCTGCATGCTGTTGGTGGGAATGCAAATTAGTACAGCCATTGTGGACAACAGTATGAATATTCATTAAAAATTAAAAATAGAACTACTGTATGATCTGGCAATACTACTACCAGGTATATATCCAAAGGAAGTGAAATCAGTATGTGGAAGAGATGCACTTCCATATTCATTGTAATACTATTCATAATAGCCAAGAAATGAAACAGCACCTAAATGTTCATCGACTGACAAATGTATAAAGAAAATATGTACGTTCTCACAACAGATTACCAAACATCTATAAATATAATAAAGTCCTGTGACTTCCAACATATGGATGGAACTAGAGATCGTTATGTTAAGTAATCTAAGCCAGGTTCAGAAAGTCAAATATGAAGTAATTTCAATCATATTCTATAAAAATTGATGTCACTGAAGTAAAGAGTAGAATAATGATTACCAGAGGCTGCAAGAGTTGGGGAATATTACAGAGAAAGCTGACAGGAGTGAGAAAAGATTGATCAATCGTTAATAAGTTACAATTAGATAGGGTGAAGTTCCAATGTGCTTTTAGATAGGTGACTATAAATAAGAATCATATACTGTGTATTTCAAAAAGTTGAAGAAAGGATTTTAAAAGTTTTCATCATAAATAACAAATGTTTGAGGAAATAAATGTTAAACTTGATTTAAACATCACACTATATATATGTATCAAAATATTGCATATTACTACACTAATATGTTTCTGTTTCTATGCACCAGTTAAAAATAAATTTTTAAAAATTGCTTTGACAATTAAATTAACTAATACAGGTAAAGCATCGAAACACTGACCAGAATGTATTTACTTAGTAAATATTAGATATTATTATTATAAATTAGATATTATAAATATTAGATATTATTATTATAAATGCTCCAAACCTAAACAAGTAACTAAACTATGATACACTGTACTCATTAAAGACCTCATTTTTAAAAGGAAAAGGGAACTAGCATGGGTTAAAGGGTAAAGAACGGAAGGAAAAAGGGAAAAATTGTAAGGCAGTTTTGCTATTAGTGTCTCTTAGTTCATTGAAAAGGAAGGTTTGTGCTCATATCAATTGAAGAAATTTTTATGCCCATATCTTGCACTCTGAGCAACTACTTTAAAGATAACAGCATGCAAGATATTAACTACTATCATTCTCTTATTATTTTGTTATGAAATTTTGTTTTACCTTTTTTCCATAAAATAAAAAATCTTATTTTTAAAGAATTTTAATTACATGAGAAATACTCATAGTATGCAAAAAATCAGGGCGTAAAGCCATATGCTATATAATTTCAAATATGAGTGTATATATTCATTAAAAATGACAATAGAATTTATTATTGGATAATGCTATTTAACTTTTGTTTGGTCTTATACTTTTTTATTTGTATGAAAATTTAGAAATTTCTAAAACTTTTTTATGAGTTTCTTTATGAAGACATGCGAGAACTAGGTCGTGCACCAAATAGCATCCAGTGCTATCAAACGGAGGTAGGCGAGGCTGAGGAAAGAGAAGGTATGCCCAAGTTAATGCTCAGCACTAAGATCTGGATGTGAGATCTGTTTCCAGAACTGGAAAGTCGGCTTAAATTCCAAAACTTAAATATACACAATCCAAACATGCATCTGCAAGAACTCTGTCCTAAGGAGTTGCCAGTACATCAATTTCCAAAGTCATCTGACAATGACAAGTCCAGAAATATGACTCAGGGGTATATCTGGGAAGGCCCACAAGCCTATCAACATACACAAGTTAGAAAAGATCTTTTGAAAAGATAAAGAAAAATCATAGTTTGTGTGTAATGCAAATAACTTCAGTCTGGTTAGGGGCAATGGATAATGCCACCAAATTTTAAAATGTTTCAATAGCAGGACACAAGCAGTGACTTTATTGCAGGGACGTCTGAATTATGAAAGAATAAATTTCAGTCAAATGAAGGACTTCTTGAATTTTGGATAAGCAAAGTAAAGACTAAAAGCTAGGCACTTCTCCATTTCACTTCTCTCTTCCAAACAATGGGGACAGCAATCCAAGACAAATGACAGATAGGAGAGCAAACCTTGTTCTCTCTACCTATTAGTCATTCAGGCAAGCCTGAAACAGAGAGAGAAATAAGAAAGAAAGGAAAGAACCTACAGTGTTTAACTGGGCTGGTTTCATCTTTAACAACTCAAAGTAAATGGTTATGGACTCTCCCAAGGCATTATTACTATAAGAGTCAAAGATGTGATGGAGCATAGTTGCAAGTGGAAAAAAAAAAGAGACCTGAGTTCAGATTCCCTAGCACTAGTACATGAATTGCTGAAATGTCAAAGCAAAAGACCAGACTTTTCAAGGCACTTCAAAGAATAATTCTTCAATTAATAAGAAGAAAAATTCAAGAACATGAAAATATCATATGATTCAGCATTTGCACTTTTAAATATACAACTAAAGAATTGAAAGCACAGACTTAAACAGATATTTCAAAGGCCATGTTTAGAGCATCACTATTCATGATAGCCAAAAGGTGAAATCAGTCCAAGCATCCATCAACAGATGCATGGATAAGCCAAATACAGTATATACATACAATGGATTATTATGTGCCATTAAAAGTAAGGAAATTTTGATGCATACTATAACATGAATGACCTTCAAAGGCACTATCTCAAGTGAAATAAGCTAGTCATGAAAGAACAAATATTCTATGATTCTACTTATAGCCTAGATAAGCTGATGCTCCTAGAGTAGTCAAATTCATACAGACAAGAAGTAAAATGGTGATTTCTAGGGGCAGTGGGAGAGAAGAACACAGAGTCATATAATGGGTAAAGAACTTTGTGTTTGCAAAATGCAAGAGTTCTGAACACAAGTGATGGTAGTGGTTTAAAAGCAGTATGAATGTACTTAATGTCACTGAACCGTATACTTTAAATATTTCACCATAATAAAACACATACAAAAATGTTGCTTCTTGGACTCAGGTAATTTATCTTATTATCATCCAATATAACTTGGAAAGAGGATGGAAACAAAAGAGAAGGGAAGGAAGAGAAGGGAAGGGGGTAGGGCAGTCAGGGCAAAGGGAAAAGTGTGACAGGAAACTAATTGTGTCAACTTGAGTAATAAATGCCCAACTAAATTGGATCAGCACAGTTCTTGTGGCTAAGAGATTTACCAAAAACAGAAGACCCATCCTGGGTGTGAATGGCATCATACAAAAGGCTTCTCACCTGAATGGAATAAAAGGAAAATGAAGAAGAGAGGTTTGCTTCTGTTTCTTTGGAAGTGCTCCAGTCTTTGCCTTCATCTTAGATGTGATCTGCTGGTTTTCAGCAGATTCTTCAGCCTTTTGACCTTCTGACACAGACTCACACAAGACACTAATGTGAGCTCCAGGTCTTTTGACTGATCCTTTGGTAAAAAAAAATTGTCTTTATTTTGCTTATGTCCAGAGACTCTGCCTGAGACTGAGATTAAGGACAGTGTATTAATTAATATAGTGGGAGAAATATCACATCCAACATTGATGTAGTGACTGAGCCAGATTCTTGTTGAGAATTAAGAGCAAAGACCTCAGCAGAATGACTTGAAATATTTTTTAGTTTGGTCAAAAAGTTAGTCCCAGTAAAGTTATAACTTGCAAAGAGGCAAAGGAGAACTTGGTTGCTGAAATGAAACAGGATAACAGAAAAGGTAGCCTGAGGACATCACAAGAACTAGCAGGACATCACCCTTTTCAGACAAAATTAGAAAGCTGAAAAGCTTTGCTATGAGAAGACTTTCCCAGGGCACCATGTTCCAGAATGGAAGCATCATAGAGCATCTGTACCACCAGATGGGGTTCATAATGCTCTGCAACTAGCACTTGACGCCTACAGCCTAGAGAAAATGAACCTGCCTATATTGTTCCAGCTGGCAGCAGACATTGGCATCATCACATGGTGCTGGTTTTAGGCACATGCAGAGTACAAGAGTTGTGGGTTCAGAAAGTCTTCCACCTAGATTTCAGAAGAAGGCCTGGGAAAGCAACCTGCTTGCAGCCGTGACTCAAGCAAGCTGTGGGTGTCCCAGGGAGAGAACCAGCCAGCATCTCCTGAGATCCCACCATGTTGGAACTTAGGGCTCTGGGAAAGAAAGCAACCCGCTTGCCTCCCTGGTAAGCAGCTGTGAGCCTACCAGCACACGAGCTGGGAATCAAACACACCCCTCCACCATTAGCAAATGGGAGCCAGAGGTCTGAGCATCTCTTGGGAGGTTGACCATATGCAATATAGCAAATAGGGGGGATTTCCTTCTACCATCTCTTTGAAGGCAAATATTGTTATCATTGTTTTGTTTTGTTCTGATTAATTGTATTGCTTTATTCAATATTCTATTTGTAGTTATAAGTTCTATAATGTTCATTATAAGTTCTATAATGTTCTGTATTTGGTTTGATTTTGCTATACCTGATTGAAAGGACAACTATTGTGAAGATAACGAGATACACTATGGTACCTATTACTGTTATCCCAGTAACCTGCTGTGATGTTCTGTACCAATTTCATTGCATTGTCTCAATTGGATTTGTTCTGTCTTGTTCTGTTGTATTTTACTACCTTCAAAATAATTTTAAAAATTAAAAAAATAAAAAAAGAAGACCTGGGAGGCCAGGCAGCATGCCCCTGAGCAGGTACTGTGTGAAGCTAGAAATGTAAAACCAAAGTGTCAGTGGAGATACCAGGTAGTTGAAAAATCCAGGAACATGGGTCATCTGAGGAAAGTTTCAAGGAGTGAGTATAGCCAGCCCAAGAGAGAAGCCATGAGAGCTATAATCATTGGCAGTGCCATACAGATGGAGCTTCCCAAGGCCTTTGGAGTTCACATCTTGCCACAGATTTCTGGGGATGCTGGAATGGAATGCAACTATGGGACTTAATGTTTGCCCTGCTGGATTTTAGACTTGCTTTGTTTCCAGTCCTTTCTGTCCTCTTATTTGTACCTTTTGGAATGGAAACATTTATCTTGTGCTATTGTGTATTGAAGTGTTTAACTTTCTTTTCATTTGCACAGGGGCTTGCAGCTAAGATCTTGTCTTAAATCTCCAAAGAGATTTTGAACTTGAACTTTTGAGCAATGCTGAAACTATCAGGACTATGTCAAGTCTTAGAGATGGACTAAATGTCTTTTGCATAAAGTCATGTGCATAACTCTTTTGGGGGCCAGGAGCAGAACATTGTAGCTAGTATGGAGATGTCCCTTGAAAGCCTCATATGCTCATATGTGGGACATTTTGGAGCTAGGTGTGTGATCCTGGGATTGTGGGTGGGTAGTACTAAATTAGTGCACTAATTGGAATTAGCATAAATTTGGGTGGGTCTAAATGGATTTATCAAAAACAGAAGCCCCACCTTGGGTGTGGAGGGTACCACACAAATGGCATATAGCCTAGGTTGGATAAAATAGAAGACGGGGCTTTGTTCTGTCTTCTTTTGTTGTATTTTAATGCCTTCAAAAGAAAAAAAAAGTCAACCAATAAAAAATGCTGATGGAGTTGCAGAGAAAAAAGAACCCTTCTCCATTGTTGATGGGAATATACATTGCTGCAACCATGTCAAAATCAATATGGAGATTCCTCCAAAAACTAAAGCTAGAGGTTTCATTTGATCCATATAATCTCCTTCTTGATATCTTCCTGAAAGAATTAAAAACATCACAACACAGTGACATTTGCACACCCATGCATATAGCAGTACAATTTGTAATAGTCCATTAAGTAATAAATGAATAAAGAAGGTACAAATCTTTATATAATATTCTACAACTCTGCCATAAAGAAGGACAGACTTGAGATGTGTATAGGTAAATTGATGCAGCTTGAGACCATACTTTTAGTGAAATAAATCAGACACATGTGCAAATATTGCATAATTTCTCTGGTGTAAGAAACCAAAAGTGTAAATAAGGATCAAAATGTATAATAGATATTGGGAAATATGAAGAAAATGTTCAAATGGGAAGAGGAACAAGGGAGGGCAAAGAGGAAAAGAAAGGAAGAGAAAGGAAAAAATGAGTAGAAGGAAAAAGGGAAACAAAGCTTCTGCAAGGAGAGGAAGAGGGATTGACAGGAGGGGAGGAGGTTGGGGAAAATATATATATATATATATCATGTACAGGTACAATTTATGATGAATGTGATCATTATGTGTATCTAAAATGTACAAATAAATTTAATTTTTAAAAAATGAGATAATGTTGATGAAGTACATAGCACATTATGTGGAATATAAGTGTGCTGTAATATTTGTGTTGATATTATTCATACTGAAGTACACAGGGGTGGTAGTTAACAGCATAGCTGGGCAATTGATTGCAACTTTAATGTGACAGAATAAATTGTTGAAAATTAATTTCTTTAACTTAAAAGTAAAAATGGAACTACCCACTCTCCATTATCTATAGGACAGTATTGCTTTTCTTTATAACACATATCACCTCTATATGTGATACTTTTCCTACACTTTGCTTGTATATTGTTTTTATATTCAGTACCTATCCCTCTCACCAGAATATATGCTAAATAAATGTAAAAATAATAAGAGATAAATGAATTAGGAGCAGAACAATGAATTGACTGGAAGAGAAAGTAGATAAAAATTTTGAAGACATAGGTATAGTTAGAGAGTTCATGAACAAAACCCAGACTGCACATGAAATACTTCAATGAATCAACAACTGGAATCTCATTTTATTAAGAGACTTGCACAGGAAAAAAATCACCAACAGAGTGAAAAGGCAATCCACAGAATGGGAAAAATTTTAGCCAAATGTCCCTGAGACAAATGACTTCTATTTAGAACATAATAAAGAATTGAAAAAAATCAGAATTCTCAAGTTCAAAAACCCATTCCAAAAATGGGCATCTGAGATGAATACACATTTCTCAGATGAAGAAACACAAGTGGCAAATAAATATATGAAAAAATGCACTTAGTCTTTATGTCCTTTAAAATTTGGAACTTGTCTTGGCCTAAGGAGGAAGTAAGAGTCTTCCTAAAAAAAAGAGAAGAGCCATATGGACCTGGCTATTGCTACAAAAATACTAAACATAGTTTTGTTTCCAAAACTCCTAGGCTCATTGAGATTATGCTACAGAGCACCCTGGAAATCTGAAGCAGAAGGAATGCAAATTTAAGCCCCACTGAAGCAACTTAAAAATTATAAAAAGGGCTAGGAATACAGCTCAGTGTGAAGGCTCTGGATTCAATTTATAGTATCACACACAAAAAATTAGGCCAACTGAAGTATGCTAAATTATTTCGGAAGAGAATACACAAAGTCTGCATAGTTCTACGGTTATGAAGTAGATTCATTTTCATAATGTAGATTCACAAATATTATTTCACAGTTTGTCTAGATAACTATCAAAAATTGTAAGTGGCCTAACGTTGAGATAAAAAGTTAGTAGTCTGACACTGTTACATGTACAGATACTAAATAATAAATGCCTATTTAGGATAATAACATAAAATAATATTAGGCAAGCTCACAAATGCTTTGCAGTACTGTTCTCACTTCAGTTCTTAAGTGAGTTTGATGTTGTACACATTTAACATGACTAAATATTGACTGAGTTGTTATGAAAATTTAAAGCATAGTAATTGATATTCCATTTGTAACAAATGAGTAATTTAAACATAAATATTATGTGTAATATCTTTTTTTGTTGTTTTTTTGGGGGGGAGGGGTACTGGGATCAAACTCATGATCTCGGGCTTGCCAGGCAGGCGCTTATACCACTGAGCTAAATCCCCAGCCCAATATCTATTTTTAAAGAAGTCTTGCCAAGGAAATAATGTAAATAAAACTGAAATAGATCTATTTAATCTATAAGAATAAAATATGTTGACAATTACAGAAACATTCAGTTACTTATACTTGGTATGCTATTTAACAGAACAGAACATTCAGTTACTTATACTTGGTATGCTATTTAAAACCACTTTATCAACCATTAAGATAAGTCCTGTAAGATTTCTTCTTGACAGCATTTCTTAACTGAATTTCAGATATTCTACAAACTTTGCAACAATAAAATTAATTCTCCTGAAAATTTTACATAGCACAAACCAAAACATGCAAGTCAGTTATGTGACCAGTTTGAATTAGCAAAGTTTAACTGCCTCAACAAAAACTTAAGGCATTTTTATTTGCACATCATTTTTTAAAAATTTTATTTAAAGAGAAAAAAAGCAAAACAGAAAAAAGGGTAGAATTTAAAAAAAACAGTAAGAAATTACTAGTTGATAAATTACATAGTGTCCTCTTAGAAATAGTTGTTCATGTTACAAAATTAAGGCATACAAAGTGGACATTCAAAAAGTAAGGCTGCAAACAGTTCTGTTCAACAATCCAAAAAAACTTAGTAATATGGTTATCAATTACACACTTAACATACATGCAGTTATATACTTTAGAGTACTTTCTTTCCCTCCTTTTGCTTTTTAAGTCCATTATCTGTTTAGTTATATCATGTTTCTGTTTGCTCAGTATCTTATTGATCTGTTTTGTTGTTGTTATTTCCTTTTTAATCACCTTATATAATTCTGTTGTTTTGTTTTTGAGTTTCTCCTCATCCATGTCACATGGATCCCCTTTGGTGGAGTTGAGAATTTTTGGAGGTATTTTGTTACCTTGTTTTCTCATGTTCTATTGGTTTTTTATTTAATTTTTTTATTAACTTGGAGGTAGTAATACACAACAAAACAGGATGGAGTAAAGCCAATTGAGACAGTGTACTGAAATTGGTACAGAACATCACAGCAGATCACCAGAGCAACAGTAATAGGCACCATTGCATATCTCGTTACCTTCACAATAGTTGTTCTTTCAATCAGGTATAGCAAAATCAAAAGAAATACACCACATTATAGAACTTATCAAAACAGAATATTGAATAGAGCAACACCATTAACCAGGACAAAGCAAAACAGTGATAAAAATTCCCCCCACTTGCTGCATTACATACCGTCAAGCTCCCAAGAGATGCCAAGATCCCTGGATGCCACCTGCTAATGGGGGGGGGGAGTGGGGATGGTATGTTTGATTCTAAGCCTGTGCTCCAGTAGGCATCAGGCTGCTTGCTGGGTTGCTCAGCGCCCTACATTCCAACATAGCGCGGATCTTTGCACATCATTATTAATGACACCAGTCAAGTTCATTGTCATCTCTTTAATCAGTGAAACAATTTTGATATTAGAACATAATCAAATTGGTATTGTAGCTATATATACTAATTCAAACTCCATAGACCCCAGTTAAAATTACTTGCTAACAAGAATAATGTTGCTAACAAAAATAATGTTAGCACTATTCATGTCAATGTTATGAAATATATTTCTTTCATTGTTACTAAAAACATTGATATAATTCCCAAACCCTCAGACTACTGATCAAATCTACCAATAAACTTTGACCCTCCAAATCTGCCAAATCAGCACAACATTTCATATATGTGTTTTATTTTTGTTGCAATTATAAATGTGACTTTATTTTCTATTTTGAATAGTTCTTTATTAGTATATAGATTTTTATCAACTTTTTAATGCTAAGTTCATATCCTGCAAGTTTATTGAATATATCTATCAGTCCTAAAATTTTGGGTAGATTCTTCAGTATTTTCTTATATAAGATGATACAAAATCGGAGGGAGGAGACAAGATGGCGGACTGGTAGGTAGCAGGAGAGAGACCATCTCTGAGAGAGACAGCTCAAATGCCAGAATAAAACACCCTGGAGAGACCCAAAGAGAGAGAGATAGACTCTCACAACCCAGAAAGAAACTAAAGTGCAAAAACCTGCTCGAATATGAGGTCCTGGGGCTACTATTAGTGAAAATAAGATCAGCGATCATGGCACCCTCCTTGAGATGCCTGAATTCCACCTGATCTGAACAAGTGATCCGTGCTGAAGTGACTGGCTTGAGCCGCCAGAACATGGAGCTGAACAGGGCTGCGTGCAGCTCGCCAGGACCGCCTCTGCACACGTCCCACCCAGAGGCACCGTGAATTCCCACCGCAGCCACACTGAAGTCGGAGGTCAGGGAGTCTAGCAGTTCTCAGGGACACAGTGAGTGATGGGAATAAGACCCTCCCACGAGAAAGGCAAAACCGACTGGACGACATGTTGGATTTGGGCAGGACAGCCCTAACTCCATAAGGAAGTGGCTTCAACTGCTCGCTCCCCTCACTGAGCAGATTGGTGGAATCTGCTTGGAGTAGGCCACGCCCCTGGCGGGGACCCAGTTACTTCCCTGAGATCAGTGCACACTGATGCAGTGAAGGCCTGCAAAGGTTGACTGGCCCAGAAGGGAGGAGCTAGCGCACACTGCCCGTGGGTGAACTCTAATCTCTGATAACCTACTGAAGAGTGCTAAAGCTCCTAGTCTGCGCCCTCTAGAGGAGCCTTAAACAACAAGAAAAGGGTCTGGGAATTACACTGTACACCTGTATGGAAGGAACCAAAAACATGATGAAAGCGAGAAATAAGAAAACACTCCCAGCCCCCAACCCTGAGAACATTGATCCAGGAGAGGTAAATGCAAAAGAGACTGAGGGCAGCAAAAATGCAACACCAAACACAGCATTAGCGAACATAAAGAGATATCTTCAGGACCTCGTAAGCGGAACCAAAACTGAGATATTAATTCAAATTAAAAAAGAGATAAGTAGATTAATAAAAGAAGGGCTGGGCACCTCTCAAGAAGACACAGACAGAAGAATGGAGGAACACAAATGGAGAGAAAAATTTAATGAAGAGTTCAGGAAAAATCTAGAATTTATGAAGCAGATTCAAAGGGATTATCAGGAAACTAAAGACTCGATAGAAAGCTGGCAAAACTGCTTGAAAGAAACCAAAGATAGACTATCAAAAATTGAACACAGGCTTGCAATGTGGGGTCATGAAAGGGAAGATCTCTTAAAAATAACAAGGGAGCAGGCAGTAAAGATACAAAGACTGGAA